>OX637532.1:55626382-55871382 GCA_951800035.1 Linnaemya tessellans | reverse complement strand
TTTAATTTTTGATACCAATTTTGTTTTTCCTGAACTAAAAATAGTTTTAATTAGTAAAAAACCCTTTTTGGTTACTTTTATGTATAAACAAAATTTAAATTTCCCAGCCCTGGAAGCGAAATTAAAATTTTTTTTTACCAATCCTAGTCTTCATTAGGTATAAACTCGTTTTATTTAAGAAAAACTTAAAATTTGCAACCATTTTGGTCACTTTCATGTACTACAAAATATTGCATGTACCAAAAAAAACTTTAAAATACCCAACCCTGGAAATAAAATTTTAATTTTTGTTTTGTTTTTTTTTACCAATGCAACTCTTTATGAGGTATAAAGTAGTATTATTTAAGAAAAATTTACAATTTTGAACCATTTTGGTCACTTTCATGAACTATAATATATTGCACTTGTTCAACCCTGGAAATTTTTGATACCAATTTTGTTCTTCCTAAAATATCAAAAAGTTTTAGTTAGCAAAAAAAAAAACATCATGTGCCTGTTTGATAACTTTCGCGTATAACAAAAATCCATTTTCCCACCCCTGGAAGCAAAATTTGTATTTAAAATATTCTTTTCTTTTTGCCAATGCAAATCTTCATGACGTATAAAGAGGTTTTGTTAAAGAAAAACTTTACATTTTTAACAATTTTAGTTACTACATGTACTACAAAATACGGAATGGGCCGAAAAAAAATTTTTAAATTCCCCTCCCTGGAAATTTTTTTTTATTTTGTTAGTTTTTAATAGACCATTGAGGCTTCCCAAAGCACGAAATAGGTTTAATTTACAAACATTAAAAAAATTAATGATTTTTGGTATAAATTTTGCGTCGAGAAATAGGTGTAAGCTTAACAGCTCTGGAACCATACTTTGGATCTTTCTGAATTTCAATAGCACTCTATTTAAGTTCATTTCCAATCCAACGGTCCACGAACGAAGTCTATAGCTCTTCTGGGGGCTTGGGAAAACCGATTTCACGTACGGAGGGACATCGCTCAATCGTCATCGCTATTCATAAGGATCCAGAATATATTTACTTTATGGCGTCTCATGTGAATATCGAAGAAATTACACACGGAATGACAAACCTATATATTCCTTTTCACTTTTTTGTTTATAACTCAGGAAGAACAAAATTGGTATTAAAATCTTAAAAAATCAAAATTTCGACTCCAGTGTTGAGCAAATAAAATATTTTATGGTACGTTAAAGTGAGCAAAAAGTTTAAAAATTTAAATTTTTTTGTCAAGTAAAACTATGTTACATCTTTTAATTAAACCTACTTCCTGTATTTTCAAGAAAGAAAGAAGAATTACATCTGTGAAGGGTACTTATGATTCGGCACAGCCGAATATAGCACTTTTACTTGTTTAGTCTAAAATAATCAGTCTCTTGATATACTCTAAACTTAACAGATTGGTGACGAGCGCAAAAAATTCAATAAACATGTGTGAAAGAAATGGGTAATGAAAATGATGTATTAAAAGAGATGTTGATACAACAACAAGCTTGGACAACTAAGATGCTTACGGAACAGAAACAATGGATGGAGGCTGTTTTAGGCGCTTCGCAAGCTGGACCTTCAAAGGTACAAAGTGTTAGTGTGCCAACTTTTCATTCCTTTAATAAAGAGATTCAACCACGGGATGCATATGTAGAACAACTGGAACAACGTTTTGCAGCTTATGCTGTACAAAGTGCAGAAAAGAAAAAATCATTTTTTTAGCATGGAGTGGTGAAGCAATATTTGAGCTGTTAAAAAAATTATTTGGTGGACAAAGTTTGCAAAATAAAACTTATGATGAGTTAAAAGAAAAGTTAACGGAACATTTTTTGTCAAAAGTACATACTGTTGCTGCACGATACGAATTTTATAAGTTAGTCATGAAACCAAATCAAACATATAGAGTGAGTTGCTGAGCTGTGTGGAATTGCGCGAAACTGCAATTTTACTTGTAGTTTAAGCAGCTGCGCTAAGGATTATACCAACGAGATGATACGAGACACGATCCCGTAAGCATCTCTGCTATGCAGAAACTGCAGCCGACGCTAGCAGAAGTTCTATTGATTGCAGAATCATACGAAGCGACAACGAAAAGCGTACAATTGATAAAAGAAAATAAAGAAGAGAGTGCAGAGGGTTTTTAAGTTTGTACATAACAAGGATTTAAGTTTTGTACATAAACAAGGAATACCAAAGAATAATAACAGAAAAGAATATAACTCATTTACTGGTTGCGGGGTATATCATGAAAGGGAGAACTGCCGATTTTGTTTTTTTTTGTCATCAGTGTAATAAAAAGAAAATGAAAAACACTGCAAACAATAACATTGAGTAGTGTTCTGTCTCTCGTGCCGTTAACACGTTTTTCGTCTTTATGTCTGTCAGTCCGGGCTGTGTTTTAATTATTTAAGAAAATTACAAATTAAATAAATAAGTGAAAGCATATAGGCCGATGGCTCTGGAAAAAGCGAAAGAGATACATGGAATATTGGGAATATTAATCGTCAGGGTTGGGGAATTTCGTACTAACCAAAAATGTAATAACTTTAAAATATGAATGTGATAACTTCTCATATTCAATTTTCGTTAAAAAATTGGTTAAATAGTTGATATTCCTACTAACTAGCACCACTTGCAAAAGTTTAAAAATTGAACAAAGAACGCTGATGAGATGGCGTAGCGGCCTCGAAATCAGTACTGATCCGTTCTGCTGGTTTCATTTATTAATAAAATAATAAAAAATGGTTTGCAGTCTTGCAGATTCAAACTTAAGCCCGTTGATAAAATTAACAAAAACAAGTAAAAACAATATATTCGACCGGGTCGAATCTTAAATACCCTCCAAATATTTAGTAAGTGAATTTGATATGTTTAACTTGGTGGGACAGAGTTCCTTTATATAATATCGTACGTCAACGCCCACTAAAGGGGGCGGGGTTCAAAAATATACAATATCATGTTTTCCACAGACGAACGTATGGGCATTGCTAGACCGTCTTAGACTTCATCACAATTCTCTTTGGAGGCTATAAAAACTGTATTTTGGCGGGGTCGCTCTGGCAAGGGCTGTGGGGGAAACATTTCACCTTTGTCATAAAACTCTAAAAATAAATGCTTGGGATAATTATATACAAAATTAAAATTTCTTTTTTTTTTGATAGGGTCATTTAAAGGGCGAATGGGGAGAGGGGGTAGGGCAGAAACAGATACACATAAAACTGTAAAAATAATTGCTTGGGATGATTATACACAAAATAAAAATATATTTATATATATTTTTAATAGGGTCATTTAGCGGGCAAAGGGGGAGGAGGGGGTAGGGCAGCAACAGGCAGTCATAAGACTCTAAAGGTAAATGCTTGGGATGATTATATAAAAAATTTAAAAAAAACTTTTTTTTTGGTAGGGTCATTTTGGTGGCAAAGAAAGAGGGGGGGGGGGGGGTAGGGCAGAAATCGGCAGTCAAAAAACTCTAAAGATAAATGCTTGGGATGATTATATACAAAATTTAAAAAAAATTTTTTTTTTGGTAGGGTCATTTAGGGGGCGAAGGGGAAGGAGGGGGTAGGGCAGAGTAGTACCAGGTATCGTCTCAGCTTCGTCATTAAAGCTTAAAAGTGTTATTTTTAAGGAATGTAGGCTTAAGTAAAACAATTTGTTAAATTTTTATGCTATTTTTGCCTATAAATTATTTTTTTGGTAGGGTCATTTTAGGGGGCAAAGGAAGAAGGGGAGGGGCTAGGGCAGAAATCGGCAGTCATAAAACTCTAAAGATAAATGCTTGGGATGATTATATACAAAATTTAAAAAAAAATTTTTTTTTGGTAGGGTCATTTAGGGGGCGAAGGAAGAGGGGGGGGGGGGGTAGGGCAGAAATCGGCAGTCATAAAACTCTAAAGATAAATGCTTGGGATGATTATATACAAAATTTAAAAAAACATTTTTTTTTTGGTAGGGTCATTTTGGGGGCAAAGGAAAAGGGGGGGGGGGGTAGGGCAGAAATCGGCAATCATAAAACTCTAAAGATAAATGCTTGGGATGATTATATACAAAATTAAAAAAAAACATTTTTTTTTGGTAGGGTCATTTAGGGGGCAAAGGAAGAGGTGGGGGGGGGGGAGGTAGGGCAGAAATCGGCAGTCATATAACTCTAAAGATAAATGCTTGGGATGATTATATACAAAATTTAAAAAAAAATTTTTTTTTTGGTAGGGTCATTTAGGTGGCGAAGGGAAAGGATTGGGTAGGGCAGAGTAGTACCAGGTTTCGTCTCAGCTTCGTCATTAAAGCTTAAAAGTGTTATTTTTAAGGAATGTAGGCTTAAGTAAAACAATTTTTTAAATTTTTATGCTATTTTTGCCTATAATAACGCCCACCAAAGTGGGCGGGGTCAAAAAATATTTTTATTTTTTTTAATGGCTCCAAGTTTAAGGCGTTGGACCGTATTTGACATAAAAATATATCATTTGCTTAACAAAATAACCAAAAAACTTTAAAAATTATGTTGTTTTTTCTGGGTTGGTTTAGTTCTTCTTAGGGGAACTTTTTTCCCTCTTGCCCGATTTAGCCCATCTTCGAACTTAACCTGCTCTAAGTTTTAAAATATATTTATGCCAAATTTCAAGAGTCTAGCTCTTTTCGTTTGCACTGAATCGTGATTTCCACAGACGGACGGACGGACATGCTCAGTTCGTCTTAGATTTCATCACTGATCAAGAATATATATACTTTATGGGGTCTGAGATGGATATTTCGATGCGTTACAAACGGAATGACAAAGTGAATATACCCTCCAAATTCTTTTTTGGAGGGTATAAAAATAATAATAAACACAAACATATAAAGAACAGAAATTCCAATCAAGGGGAAAAAAAGAAAAACAAATAAATAAAATTTTAAATACGCGCGCGCCAAATCTTAAATTAAAACAATAAATAAACTTAAAACATATTGCAATAACAAAATACAAAATCAATAACTCAAACAAGAAAAACAACAAACAATAAACAGTGCATTCCTCACCACCAGTGACGACACCCCATACCAGTGTTGGCACTATGAGCCACTATGGGAAAATGGAAGTGGACCAGACCAGGGCTTTTATGACCTGTGTTTCTGCAGTGTTATGCGCCTCCCATCCCTCTTTCCATAAATAGAATAAAATAAAAACTCTATTTTATTGGAGCGGTGTACTGTTAGCGGCTGGATCATTCAATAGTGAAGGCATAACACTGGATAGTGAATGGTCACTGCAGTTGTTGTCATTGCATCGTATTCGCTAATCTAGAGTTTGGATTTCGGTGTTTTTTTCTTTCATCTTGTGATGGCGGGTAAGTTTAGAATCGACTTCTGTAACATACGTTTGTTAAGAGCGAATTTCCTTTCTGTATATGCTCACGTTTGTCTCCATCGGACGGATGTTTTCGCCTTAAGTGAAACCCAGGTATGTTGAGGATGCTGATCCACAGGGTTTTCATTTGCCCGGGTATCACCTCCTGTCGCTTTTTATTCTTCATAGGGGCCTTGCAATATATGTACGCAATGAAGTTGTGTACCAATGCCAGCAACCATTGGGCATGTCTGACGCAGAATTTAGCTGTCTTTGAGTTAAATTTAAAGTCGGCGCACACTTTTTACATTTCGGGTTGCTGTATAGAAGTCCAAACGCGGAAAGAGATGCTACCATACATGGCTTCGAGACTCTTTCCGACTCCATATCGAAGATTCTTGATAGTTGTCCGAGCAGTCAGATTGTTGTTGTTGGTGATTTCAATGTTCATAACACATCTTTTGCTGAGTTGTTCGCCGCGCACAATCACCTTGTGCAATTAGTTAATAAACCAACACATATTCCGAGCGTTGAAGGGCACCAACATAATACGCTTGACCTTTTTCTAACTTCACATCCTGAAAAGTATGAAGTTACCGTCAATGCACCTCTCGGTAACTCGGATCATTGCACCATTTCCGCAACCTTTCCGTTCTTCAAACTTCGCAACGTTTCGCGTGCAGCCACGAAGAGTAGTAAATATATTTACGAAAAGGGTCGTTGGGCCGAGCTCAATGAATTCTTTCGGAATTTTAACTGGAAACTGTGTTTGCTTGACAATGATGTCGATTCCATGGCGAATATGCTTGAAAACACAATTCTACTGGGGATGAAATCTTTTATTCCTTGTAAGCAAATTTAGGTTAAACCTAGGGCGCAGTCTTGGTTTAACCAGGCATGTAAAGAAGCGGTGCGATTCAGAGAGGAAGCGTTCAGTACTTGGCGTAATAACAAAAATGCCTATACTGATTTGCTACGCAAGAAGGCAAGATCTTCGTGTGCCAAAGTGTTAAGACGCGAAAAGGCTTTATACGAGCAGCGTATTCGCACTAGAATTCTCATTGCCCCCAGGGGTAGTAAGAGTTTTTGGTCATTCGTCAAAAGTGTTAAGGAAAGTGCTAGTTCTTCAATTCCGACTCTTTTGAGGAATGACCAAATATTTACTGACCCGGTTGATAAAGCTAATGTATTGGCTGAAATATTTGCAAGTAACTCTCACTTGCCTAAGATATTTTTTCGAGCGCGTGCAGTTAAAAGGGTTCTTGCGGAACTCAATACAAGGAAGTTTCCTGGGCAGGATGGAATCCGTGCACTGGTTCTGAAGCAGTACTCTTGGACGTTAGCACGTCCATTAGCCAAACTTTTCAGTACACTATACCACTCCGGTAAGTTTCCAATGTGCTTAACTTCCATCTTGTGAAATATCTGAAGACCAACAGTTTACTAAACAGCCGCCAGTATGGTTTCCGCAGAGGCCGCTCTACGGGTGACCTATTGGCCCTTCTTTCGGAAAACTGGTGTAGTTCCATACACCGTTTTGGCGAAAGTAAAGTGGTGGTTCTCGATATTTCTAAGGCGTTCGATAGATTGTGCCATGGAGCACTCCTGTCCAAACTTATTGCATTTGGTGTCGGAGACACCTTCTCTCGGTTTAGCCAACTCTATTGACTCCCTTGAGCATCGTCGCAATGTGGGGTGCGTATGGTTGTTCTATCGCTACTATAATGGCAGGTGCTCTGGTGAAATTAGGGAACTTGTTCCTGAAACCCATTCTTTCTTACGCTCAACGCGTTTTTCATCAAGACCGCATGCGTTTGTGGTCAATATTCCAACGAATCGCACTACGCATTACAGAGAAAATTCGTTTTTTGGCCGAACAGTCCGTATGTGGAACAAACTACCTGCAGATGTATTCCCCGCCACTTACAATTTGAGGGGGTTCATGTCGAATATCCACAGACACTACTGCCTTTATCCTCCTTCCCAAAATCTATTTTCCTAGTTCCAGCGCAATGCACTGCATATGTAGGGGTTATCCCCTGAGTGCTGGTCCTACTCCTAAAAAAAATGAAGAAGCAACCGATCAAATCTTAAGCATAACAGACTTAATAAAAAATGAAAATAATAAAATGTTTACTGATGTTAAAATATCAAACAAAATTTTTAAATTTCAATTAGGTTCTGGTGCTTCAACGTCAGTAATTACCAAGAAAACATATGAACCAAAATTGGAAAACTATAAAAAATCGCTTTTTGCTTACGGTCATACTCGTTTAAACATTCTTGGTCAAATAATAACAAAAATTAAATGTGGTGAAAAGGAGGAACTAGTACCATTAGTTGTAACCGATGTTGAAGTGGGTGACAATTTGTTTGGAGCAGATCTTTTTGAAAAATATGGTTTTACAATTGCTCAAATCGCAAACTTAGAGATGGATTATGCCGATGACAAATGTAAACAGCTCTGTGAAAAATATAAGCAAGTATTTGAAGAGGGCATTGGCACTATCAAATCGTTTAGAGCACGTATAGTTTTAAAAGACAACGCTGTACCAAAATTTTACAAAAGCAGGTCAGTTCCTTTCGCTCAAATGCAAACATTTCAAAAGGAAGCTGAACGAATGGTTACAGCTGGTATTTGGAAACCAATCCAGTTTAGCGATTGGGCTTCACCAATAGTGCTTATTACAAAACCAGATGGTTCCCTTCGAGTCTGTGGTGATTTTAAGGTGGCGGTAAATAATCAAATTGATATTGAACAATATCCATTGGCTACTCGTGACTCTTTGTTTCACAAAATTCGTTATGGCAAAGTATTTTCTAAAATTGATTTCAGAGAAGCATATCTTCAAATGGAAGTGGACGAGTCATCCAAAAGCATTTTAGTTGTGAATACACCAGATGGGTTGTCCTATGGTATAGCAAGTGCACCCGCTATATTTCAGAAATACCTAGAGCAATTGTTACAAGGAATTGAAGGTGCGACATACTTGGATGACATAATTATATCTGCTCCTAACATTGAAAAACATATGAGGCGGTTAGAAGAAGTTTTTGCCATATTATCCGAACATCGTATTAAATGTAAGAAGTCTAAAGGCGAGTTTTTAAAAACCAAAATAGAATATCTCGGCCGACAAGTTAGTGCAAAAGGGATCCTGCCAGATGAAGCAGGGCTTCGTGCAGTAAAGGAGCTTCTACCTACTCGAAATATCAAGGAAGTGGAAGCTTTTATTGGTAAGGTTAATTACTACAACAACTTTATATCAAATGTCTCGCAAATTTCAGCATCCATAAATCAACTTCGTAAAAAGAATGCCACATTTATCTGGGGAAAAAATCAACAGACAGCTTTTGAGACCATATCGTACATGCTGCAGAGTTGGCTCATTTTCAAGAACATTTGCCTATTATCCTGGCAACTGATGCCTCTTCCTATGGGCTAGGTGCCGTTATTTATCATTTGTTTCCCGATGGAATAGAGCAGCCAATAGCATTTGCCTCGAAAACTTTTGACGTACACCAGCAGAAATACAGTCAAATTGAAAAAGAGGCATTAGCAATTATTTTTTTTAGCTAATGCGGATGCATTGTCGCGTCTACTGATTGGACCTGACCCTGAGTTCGATAACAACGACTATTGCAATTCGATAATAGAAACCAATAAATATTGATATTTTCAAAGAACATACTATTAAAGATCCCATACTAAGCAAAGTAAAACTATACGTGGAAAAGGGATGGCCTGCGTTCATCGGGACTGAAGAAACATGTTTAATTCCCTATTTAAAAAAAATTCAGTCTAAGAGTAAAAAATGACGTCATATTTTGGGAGTCATCAAACTGTTCTCGCGTTGTAGTACCAACAGTAATTCAAAAAGAAGTATTAAGTTTATTGCACGATGGTCATTGGGGAATCATAAAAATGAAGAGATTGGCTAGACAACATTGTTGGTGGGTAGGCATGGATAAAGAGATAGAAAGAATGGCATCGGCATGTGAAATTTGTAGTTTACATAGTGCAAGTCCAACGCAAGAGTACAGAAACTGGCCTTCCCCGATACGTCCGTGGCAAAGAGTTCATATTGATTTTGCTGGTCCCATTTTCGGTAGCATGTGGCTAATTTGTGTTGATGCATTTGCGCAGTTTCCTTTTATTTGTCAGATGTTATCGACAACGTCTTCAGCTACTATATCGTTATCCACAATTTTTTCTATTGAAGGGTTGCCAGAAACCTTAATAAGTGATAACGGCCCTCAACTTACATCTGAACATGTTAAACAACTTTGCTCAACTAACGGTACACAACATTTAACAACAGCGTTTTCCACGTACATTTAAAACATCAGTAGCCAAGAATATTGAAGATGGATTAGCTGTTAAAGAGGCTGTATTGAAATATCTATCAACTTATCGCAACATACCAAATTTGGAAGGAAAAACCCCATCTGAATTACTTCACGGCCGTAAAATACGAACACTGTTAACTCAAATGCAGAGAAAACCTCCAAAACAAGAGCTTGAAAACCTCCAAGACAAGAGTACCAAATACAAAGTTAATGATCCTGTTTTTATTCGAAAGTTTTCGAGAGGAGTAAAGTGGATTTATGGAAGAATTGAAAAGGTCATCGGAAAAATGGTGTACATAGTAAAAACAGATTTTCTTTATTATAAAAGACATCAAAACCAACTAAAGCCTAGAATTATTACAAACCAAATAATGAGTCCTGTTTTACATCCAGTAAAAGGTTGTGTAGATGACGGAACCAGCATCCAAGACAGGACAGATCAACGGGAGTCGCCTCATAAAAATTCTACTCCAAAGCTAGCGATAGAACCAGAACTAAGAAGAATTCAGAGAACTCGCACTGCTGTGGCTCGTTTCAACCCAGATGACGTTCGGAAAAAGACTTCACTGTATTCCTTAATATATATATAAGCTTTGCATTCGTGAAATTAATACTTGAATTGTCATAATCATATTTACATTTGAATTGTAATTATCTCTTTTTATACCCTCCAAAAAAGAATTTGGAGGGTATATTCACTTTGTCATTCCGTTTGTAACGCATCGAAATATCCATCTCAGACCCCATAAAGTATATATATTCTTGATCAGTGATGAAATCTAAGACGAACTGAGCATGTCCGTCCGTCCGTCCGTCTGTAGAAATCACGATTCAGTCCAAACGAAAAGAGCTAGACTCTTGAAATTTGGCATAAATATATTTTAAAACTTAGAGCAGGTTAAGTTCGAAGATGGGCTAAATCGGGCAAGAGGGAAAAAAGTTCCCCTAAGAAGAACTAAACCAACCCAGAAAAAACAACATAATTTTTAAAGTTTTTTGGTTATTTTGTTAAGCAAATGATATATTTTTATGTCAAATACGGTCCAACGCCTTAAACTTGGAGCCATTAAATTAAATAAAAATATTTTTTGACCCCGCCCACTTTAGTGGGCGTTATTATAGGCACAAATAGCATAAAAATTTAACAAATTGTTTTACTTAAGCCTACATTCCTTAAAAATAACACTTTTAAGCTTTAATGACGAAGCTGAGACGAAACCTGGTACTACTCTGCCCTACCCCCTCCTTCCCCTTCGCCCCCTAAATGATCCTACCAAAAAAAAATTATTTTTTAAATTTTGTATATAATCATCCCAAGCATTTATCTTTAGAGTTTTATGACTGCCGATTTCTGCCCTACTTCCCCCACACCTCTTCCTTTGCCCCCAAAATGACCCTACCAAAAAAAATTTTTTTTTTTAAATTTTGTATGTATATAATCATCCCAAGCATTTATCTTTAGAGTTTTATGACTGCCGATTTCTGCCCTAGCCCCCCCCCCCCCGTTCTTCCTTTGCCCCTTAAAATGACCCTACCAAAAAAACAAATTTATAGGCAAAAATAGCATAAAAATTTAACAAATTGTTTTACTTAAGCCTACATTCCTTAAAAATAACACTTTTGAACTTTAATGACGAAGCTGAGACGAAACCTGGTACTACTCTGCCCTACCCCCTCCTTCCCCTTCGCCCCCTAAATGACCCTACCAAAAAATAAAAATTTTTTTTTAAATTTTGTATATAATCATCCCAAGCATTTATCTTTAGAGTTTTATGACTGCCGATTTCTGCCCTACTTCCCCCCCACACCTCTTCCTTTGCCCCCAAAATGACCCTACCAAAAAAAAATTTTTTCTTTAAATTTTGTATGTATATAATCATCCCAAGCATTTATCTTTAGAGTTTTATGACTGCCGATTTCTGCCCTAGCCCCCCCCCCCCCTTCTTCCTTTGCCCCTTAAAATGACCCTACCAAAAAAACAAATTTATAGGCAAAAATAGCATAAAAATTTAACAAATTGTTTTACTTAGGCCTACATTCCTTAAAAATAACACTTTTAAACTTTAATGACGAAGCTGAGACGAAACCTGGTACTACTCTGCCCTACCCCCTCCTTCCCCTTCGCCCCCTAAATGACCCTACCAAAAAAAAAAATTTTTTTAAATTTTGTATATAATCATCCCAAGCATTTATCTTTAGAGTTTTATGACTGCCGATTTCTGCCCTACTTCCCCCCCACACCTCTTCCTTTGCCCCCAAAATGACCCTACCAAAAAAAATTTTTTTTTTTAAATTTTGTATGTATATAATCATCCCAAGCATTTATCTTTAGAGTTTTATGACTGCCGATTTCTGCCCTTGCCCCCCCCCCCCTTCTTCCTTTGCCCCTTAAAATGACCCTACCAAAAAAACAAATTTATAGGCAAAAATAGCATAAAAATTTAACAAATTGTTTTACTTAAGCCTACATTCCTTAAAAATAACACTTTTAAACTTTAATGACGAAGCTGAGACGAAACCTGGTACTACTCTGCCCTACCCCCTCCTTCCCCTTCGCCCCCTAAATGACCCTACCAAAAAAAAAAATTTTTTTTTTTAATTTTATATATAATCATCCCAAGCATTTATCTTTAGAGTTTTATGACTGCCGATTTCTGCCCTACCCCCCCCCCCCCTCTTCCTTTGCCCCCAAAATGACCCTACCAAAAAAAAAATGTTTTATTTAATTTTGTATACATTTAATCATCCCAAGCATTTATCTTTAGAGTTTTATGACTGCCGATTTCTGCCCTACCCCCCCCTCCCTCTTCATTTGCCCCCAAAATGACCCTACCAAAAAAAAAAAGTTTTATTAAATTTTGTATACATTTAATCATCCCAAGCATTTATCTTTAGAGTTTTATGACTGCCGATTTCTGCCCTACCCCCCCCCCCCTCTTCCTTTGCCTCCTAAATGACCCTACCAAAAAAAAATTTTTTTTTTTAAATTTTGTATATAATCATCCCAAGCATTTATCTTTAGAGTTTTATGACTGCCTGTTGCTGCCCTACCCCCTCCTCCCCCTTTGCCCGCTAAATGACCCTATTAAATATAAATATAAATTTTTTTTTTATTTTGTGTATAATCATCCCAAGCATTTATTTTTACAGTTTTATGTGTATCTGTTTCTGCCCTACCCCCTCTCCCCTTTTGCCCTTAAAATGACCCTATAAAAAAAAAAGAAATTTTAATTTTGTATATAATTATCCCAAGCATTTATTTTTAGAGTTTTATGACAAAGGTGAAATGTTTCCCCCACAGCCCTTGCCAGAGCGACCCCGCCAAAATACAGTTTTTATAGCCTCCAAAGAGAATTGTGATGAAGTCTAAGACGGTCTAGCAATGCCCATACGTTCGTCTGTGGAAAACATGATATTGTATATTTTTGAACCCCGCCCCCTTTAGTGGGCGTTGACGTACGATATTATATAAAGGAACTCTGTCCCACCAAGTTAAACATATCAAATTCACTTACTAAATATTTGGAGGGTATTTAAGATTCGACCCGGTCGAATATAACGTTTTTACTTGTTTAATCTAAAATAACCAGTTTCTTGAAATACTCGAAACTTAACACCAAACATTTATTTTTTAGATTTTTATGACAAAAGTGAAATGTCTCCCCCACAGCCTTGCCAGAGCGACCCTGCCTAAATACAGTTTTCATACCCTCCAAAGAGAACTGGACTCCATAAAGTATATAAATTCTTGATCAGTGATGAAGTCTAAAACGGTCTAGCAATGCCCATACGTTCGATGATGATATTGTCTATTTTTGAATCCCGCCCCCTATAGTGGGCGTTGACGAACGCTATGATATGAAGCAACTCTGTCCCACCAAGTTAAACATTTAAAATTTACTTACTAAATATTTGGAGGGTATTTAAGTTTCGACCCGGTCGAATATAACGTTTTTACTTGTTTTTAACTAAAATTAGTCGTATTTTATGTTTCAGGAAAAATTAAATTGGTATTAATAACCAAATAAAATCTAAAGGTCAATTGAAATTTTTTTTACATATAAAAATATCTAAATAGCTTAACACTGTGTACATTGGACTGACCTTGGCTAGACGCACTACTGTGCGCCTAGTCAGCTTAATAATTGTTATAGATTTTGTTTTATAGCTGCATAAGTTTGTAAGTCTCGCACATTTTTAAGAAAAATTCGTCATATTTCAGGAACAACAAAATATTTGCATTTTCCAGAAGCATTCCTTAAACAAATTACTTCACTTTGTATACATTTATTTTAATACCCCATCATTTATAAAAATTATTAACCTATTTAAATACGTCGAAATGAAACTTAGTGTAATATTTTGAGAAATTCCATGAGCGTACAGTAAAGAATGATCAGCGTAAAGAATACCAGTTGCACTATCAAATTGTTGTGGAAAATCGTAAATGAAAATATTGTGCAAGTGCGGACCCAAATAGAATCCTGCGGAACACCTCAAAAAACGTTGCCATACATGGAATATACATTTTGTAATTGAACACAAAACTTTCTCTTCTTTTAAAACATTTTTAATCAAATTTTGTAATGTGAGGTCTGAAGCCAATGTTAATCATTTTAAAAATTATGCTATCATGGTAAGGATGGCCAAAGGCCTTTTTAATGTCGGGAGAAACTCCTATAGTACATCGTTTATTTTTCAAATTATTCACTACATCATTTTGACATCTTTTTGAATCAAACTGATAATTTGGAATGTATGGAGTATCTAAATTTAAATTCATTTTGACTCGAATTACCTTCTCAAAGAGTTTTCCTTCATTAGATAATAATGATATTGGTCTTACATTATTTAATTCAAAATTGTTAGGTTTTTTTTTGAATCGGGCTCCCTTCCAAGAATTGGGAAAATTACCGTTATTAATGCAATTATTAAAAATAATTCCTAAGTAATCGAAAGCTTATACAGGCAGTTTTCTGATGATGAAATTTTAAATACCGTCTAATCCAAAAGATTTTTTTGTTATTTAACGTTTTAGAAATTGACAATAGCTGTTCAGTATTAGTCAAAGAACAATCACTTGGAAAATTCCTTGATGGAAATTAATAATCGAAATTGAACAGTGTTTGGAATCTGCAAAAAATTTTATCTGATTTTATTTTCAACGTCAGAAATATATCTATTACGCACTGAATAAATAGAAGAAAAATGATTTTGCAGACGCAATAACATATGATTATTATCTGCTATTTCCATACCATTCGCTATTAATTTTGTAAATACAGATTTTTTTAAACTATTAAAATATTATAAGTTGTCTTGTATTCTGTATCACCTGGGGCCAAATTACGGCATTCGATACCGAGCGAAATTTCCATACAATTTAAATACAAATTCCGTTCGATATCGAGTGCCGTAATTTGCCCCCTAGTTTTATATCTGAAGAGCGTTTTCTGAAAATCTCAGCCTGTTCAATTTGAAAATGTTCTTTAATAATAACTTTAATCAGAGAAATTTGCTTTGATAACAAAATATAGTTTGGTTGGTTCCTATCTAAAGTGAAGTAAAGAAAACTTTATATAAATTTTTAATTTTGCCTGAAATAAAAATACATTTGTTTCTCATATTGTTTTTTTGACAATGATTATCAGTTATTTCATTCTCAACAGAAGAAAGCGCTTTGACAAAATCAAATCGATTGATGTAACTTCATCTTTGATTAAATTTTAATTTGTATTTTTGAAAGATGTAAATAAACGTGGTTGCCTTAAAACAAATTCAAAGTTCAATAATTTTAATTGAAAATGCAACGGAAAAATCCGAAAATTATGGTAAATATTTAACTGTGTGATGCTGTTGGCTGAAGTAGTAGAACACGAGGAACGAAGGGTCCTGAGTTCAACCCCGCGCTGAGTTATTAATATTGTGTTGAAGTCTTCTGATTAGTGCATGGTTGTGTTAGTTGTTGCCAGACTGTTTCAGTGATGAAGGCAATAGCACTGGTCATTGAACATAATTGGTAGCGATTGACATGTACTAAAAGTGGAGTAACAGCACCCTCTTTCGTCGAGCCTGTAGCGAAAAATTAGCCGGCGAAGTATAAAGTTTGAAATAGCAACAAAAAATTCTCTATCTCCTAATCTTTCTTCATCTGTCCCGTCCTTTCTAGTTCCGGCGCAATGCACTGCATATGTAGGGGTCATCCCCTGAGTGGGGTCCGAGATAAAAAAAGAAGAAGGCTAGACCAAGCCACACACCTTTTATACGAATAATCTCTTTTGCACCCACGAGAAGTGGCAACTGTCAAGGAATTTATACAATTTTTGGAAAGGCATTTCCAGTCAATGGAGGCAATAGCTGTAAAGGGTAAACATTTAACTTCAACGCCAAGGATGTGCAATTCCATTACAACAGAAAACAAACACAGCGGTTCCTGTATTTCATGTAAGAACGCTGGGCACCCATTATTTTCATGTAAAGCGTCCCACCCACTTGCAATATAACTGTTCAATTTTTCGTATTGTACAATCATATCGCCCATGTGTGTCATATTCAAAGGTAGGTGGCATAATATATTGACGAAACTCAAAAGACTTTTGATTTTAATTTTACTAACTAAAAGAAGTGCAATATACTGTGAAATGTGTTGGCAACATTGTACAATATTTTACTTCATCACTCATGTCGCTTAACATTTTTATTTATAATTAATTAGTAATAAATATTTTTATTTTAAATTGAACCAAAAGTTTTAATACACGCATCCTCGCTATTTACTAGTTCATATGCTTTTGTTTTCTAGTTATTTCCATTTTTCTATTTTTATTTATTTAAATATATAGTCAATGGATATAATTCTTACAGACTATTAGTATAATATTGGAACAAAATAAAAATAAAGTACAAAATTTATGAATTAAGATAAACAATAATTTAAATGGAAATTATTTGTTGGTAGTCAAGCAATATCTATAGGCATTTCATTGGTGCTTTACCAAATCATCAGTAGACTTTAACCACAGTTTTGAAAAGTTAAAAACTTCTTATCTTATTCAAATACTTCTGAAAACCATCTGAGAATTCACAATTTGTAAATTACAAACTATTTTCAAAAATCATAACAGTGTAAATAGCATCAGTTTTCTTCTTTTGTGTAAATGCTTGATTAACTGCAGAAGTAAATTGAAGGGTATAAGTTGTGGTTGAGCAGGCCTTTCTAAAACCATGTTGACAAGGTGAAATTAACGATGCAGCATGATGGCGGAGGAAATCAGCAACTAGTTTCTCAAACAATTTCGGAATGGCACTTAATTTTGCAATATAATATACGATTCTTTCCAAAATGTGGGGAAATAACCAAGTTTAATTGATGCATTAAACAGTAAAGTTAATGGTTCCACCATTGTTTTAGCACATCGATTTAGCACGCAACTATGAACTCCATCAGGACCATGACTGAGGGACATTTTAAGATTTTTCAGGCAGAACAGAATATCACTGCAAGTAAGTACAGGGAAGGAGATTCCTTGACTTGAAGAACAGCATAAGGGTAACAAACTCTGTGATCGTAAACAGCATCCTAATAAGTACTGGCGAAAAAATCGGCAAAATGATGGATATCCACAGGTTTTTCTCTTAGAATTCACAAATAAGTAGAATGATTTAGGGTCACTTATGAAACTGTTTTTCATTTTGATTAAGTTTTTGAAAAGCTGTAAAATTTCCAAAAATGAGTATATTTTATTGTAAAATAAGGTAAATCAATGTCGGATTTATTGTGCACGGGACTATTTAATACATCATTTCAGCAAGTATTTTTTATTAAATCATTCAGTAAGCTATAATGTGTTCGTTTGAAACAGAAACGTAGGACATTATCGGATGACTTCAGCTTAATTTCAGATGGAATAGTACAACTGATTTCGATCGTAGGATGATATCGATTCTCAGGCACTGAAATTGATTCGGAACGAATAATACTGCAATCATCAACATCATTAACAAATACTAAATCGAGTATTCTACCAAAATCATTGCAGGCGTGATTTATTTGATAAAGGAATAATCCAAAAATATAATTTAAAAAATAATCATCACAGTTTTTGAATTCGATAGCAGGGTCTAGTTTGGATTTTATATAATAATTGATATCTTCAACAGTAGTGTCAGAGGCTAGACGAGAAATAAAAATATGTCTTTTCCGAGACAAAATAATTAATTCATAATGATACTTTTGACCGTAAGTTTTGAGCCCAATGGACGGTGCAGGCGGCAGATCAAACAGATTAGATTGTACATTTTGCACTATTATCGGGTCATTATTGCTATTATTCTTATTCCTGGCTGACTTACGTGGTTTAGGCTAAAATTCAAAAGATTGTAAAGTTTCTAATTGTTTAAAATTATCAAATAAACTTCCATAAGCTGCAATTTCTTTGGATAAAGCAGACATTTTATTTTGTATGCCTATAAAAGTATCCTTAGTGCTTTGGCAAAAGCGAAAAAATTCGGTATCAATTTTCATACAATCATTGCATCACCATTTTAATCCTTTGGTATAACGGAGAGCTTCAGCGATAAGTGTTTTCAATCCACTACACTTAATATGAGAAAGACCGTTGCAAAGCCAGCAGCATACCATCCTTTCGTCATCACCAGTTAAATTACAATTTTTATTTACGCATTTAAATTTTGTATCACCCATAAATATATTATCAAACAGCAGATTATTAAAGATATTATCGTATCGCGTAGTATTGTTGGAATCTCACAATAGGAAGAATTAAAGAGAGAATAAAATAATAAAATCAGTGCTGACACTACAAACCAGTGTTGGCACTTTGAGTCACGATGACCGGATCAGGGCTTTTATGGTTCCCCTTGCGTGTCATTGTACTTTATCCTAAATTCACTCTTACATAGAAACTTTTTTATTAATGGTGTTTAGCGATGAAAGCCTAACACTGATCACTGAAGAACCTATAAACAGTGATTAGCATACTGGCATTGGCAATACAAGATTTAATCGTTCGTTTTGTTTTCTTTCTTGTTTTTATGGCAGGTCGTTTTAGAATAGATTTCTGCAACATACGCGTGCCGCGTGCAAAATTTTTCTCTGTGTATGCCCACGTTTGTCTTCATCGGCCGGATGTTTTCGCCTTATGTGAGACTCAGGTGTCTGAAAATGCGGACCCACAGGTTTTTCACATACCTGGATATCAGACTTGCAATCTATATACGCAAGTTGTGTACCAGCGTCAGCAACCATTGGACGCGCTTGATTCAGAATTTGGCTGTATTTGGCTTAAATTCAAAATCAGGGCACATCTTTTGCATTTCGGGTTCCTTTACAAAAGTTTAAACACGGAAAGGGAAAAAACTATCTCCAACTTCGACGCCCTTTCCGACTCCATATCGAAGATCTTAGAGAATTATCCGTATAGTGAAATCGTTGTTGCTGGTGATTTTAATGTTCTTAATTCATCTTGGCTTCGCCATTCGAGCCATACAACCTCAGAAGGCCATTATGCTGAGCTATTCGCAGCGCATAATCACCTTGAACAGCTGGTGAATGAGCCAACACATATTTCGTGTGTTGATGGGCACCAACATAATACTCCCGACCTTTTTCTTTCTTCACATCTGGACAAATATACAATGGGTGTCAGCGCACCTCTCGGAAATTCGGATCATTGCACCATTTCTGTCTCGTTTTCGAAACGAGGCAGAAATGGTGCCCAGATCCAGAGATGTCGCATTTAGTATCTGGCGTACTAACAAGAACGCTGAAACTGATTTCATGCGCAAAAGGGCGAGATCTTCGTGTGCCAAGGTACTACGATGCGAAAAGGCTCTATACGAGCAGCGTCTTCGTGCTAAGATTCTTTCTGCCCCTCGGGGCAGTAAGAGTTTGTGGTCATTCGTCAAAAGGGTGAAGGTTAATGCTAGTTCCTCGATCCCGACTCTTTTGAAGGGTGACCAATTCTTTGCCGGAAAGCAATCAACCACTGTCTGTTCTCGAAAATGTATCCACAACTATGCCAAAGATAAGTTTTCGGGTCCGGGCGGTTAAAACGGTCTTATCGGATCTCAATCTAAACAAGTCTTCTGGGCCGAATGGAATTCCAATACTGGATTTAAAGCAGTGCTTTTCGACGTTAGCTCGTCCTCTGGCAACCCTTTTCAGCATTATTTACCATACAGGCGAATTTCCCTCGTGCTGGAAGGTAGCGAATGTAACGCCCATCCCTAAAAAGGGAGAGGCCAACAACCCCCAAAACTACCGCCCAATCGCTGTTTGTTCTGTGCTTTCCAAGGTGATGGAAAGCATGGTGAATTCGCACCTAGAGAAATATCTGGAGTCTAATAGCTTACTTAACGACCCCCAATATGGCTTCCGTAGAGGCCGCTCTACGGGGGACCTATTGGCTTTCCTTTCGGAAAAGTGGTGCCAATCTATCCACCCCTTCGGCGAGAGTAAGGTAGTGGCTCTGGATATTTCTAAAGCATTCGACAGTGTGGCACGGAGCACTTCTGTCGAAACTTATTTCTTTTGGTGTGGGCGACGTCTTCTCTCGATTTATATGGAGTTTTCTCAGAAATCGTGCTATAAGAGTTGTTATAGGCGGGATTTCATCAGGCGAGTATAAGATCAACTCTGGGGTACCGCAAGGCTCTGTTCTTTCTCCTACACTATTTCTTATATTTCTAAATGACCTTCTATGTCAAAATTTAACCCCTATCTACTCTTTTGCAGATGGTAGCAGCCTTTGACATTCATATGCTTCCTATAATATACCGAAATCGTCAGAGATCAGGGCGATGAGGCACAATATGGATATTGCGCTAAACGGTGACCTCAATAGGATTGTCGAATGGGGTCACAGGAACAGGGTAAATTTCAACGCCCGTAAGACTCAATGATGCTTGCTAACACATCGACGCAAACCCGATCACGCTGCTTCATCTTTAAACATGGGTGGTATAGGTATTGAGGAATCAGTAGCTCTTGATGTTCTTGGCATGAAAATCCAGTGTGACGTTTGCTGGACAGAATACATTTTTCATATTTCAAAAGAAGCATTCAAGTGCCTCGGGTTTCTAAGACGGTGTAAAACATACTTCACCCCATCTGATCTCCTTACTATTTATACCACTTACATCCGACCGAAGATGGAATACAACTCGCATGTATCGGCCGGAGCTTCAAAGTCTATTTTGAAGTTACTCGACCGTGTACAGGAGAGGACGAAGAAACTCATTGGGGACGGTAGGGTAGCCAACTCTATTGACTTACTTGAGCATCGACGCAATGTGGGGTGTGTTTCACTGTTTTATCGTTACTATAACGGATTTGTTCCACCGAAGTCAGGTATCTTTTTCCCGAAACGTGCACTTTTCTACGCTCAACACATTCTACAGTGCGATCACACCCATATGTGGTGGATTTATCAGTGAACCGCACTACGCATTACAGGGAAAATTCATTTTTTGCCCGTACTGCCCGTATGTGGAATAAAATCCCTGTGGAAGTCTTTCCTGCCGTATATAGCATGGAGAAATTCAAATCAAATGTCCATAGACACTACTCCCTTTATCCTCCTTCCCACAACAAATTTTCTTAGTTCCTGCACAATGTACGCATAAGTAGGGGTCATCCCCTGAGTTCCGGTCCTAATAAAAAAAAATAGATGTTGCCACCAAAGTTTATTCAGTTCACAAACCAAATAGAGCTGGTTTAAAAGGTATCACTGGTTAAGATGAAATAAATTCGTACTTACAGAAAAATGTAATTAAATATGTATGTATGCCGAGTTATTTTGTACGCATATAATTGTGTATGTATGTATATATATATATATGAAATATAACACACAAATCAGCACCAATGAAGAATTAAAAAGTAGTTTAATAAACGGACGAACAATTCACACCAACATACAACTTCAATGATCACAAAAACACAGCTTATGGTATTACGTACCAATATATACGTTATAACAAATATTTTACAGAGCAAATCAGACACGTCCTGATACTTGTAAGTGTTACAAATAGAAAAAATGTTTATAGGTTATGTTCACTTTTTATTGTAAGAAAATTGCGCCATATTTTATTTGAAAATATTGTGACACTTGTTGCATAATATAGGGCAAAATGGAAATAATATCATGATTAAAATGTACAATTATATTGCATAATGGATGGGTCGCTTAAGAGGTTTCTCCAGCTTTAACCTTCAGCTCGCCTTCAATTTATTCAAAAGCAAAACTATTGCGTTAACTGTTTAAAGCCTGGTCATAGTGTGCAAAATTGCATGCGAAGAAGTTGCATGAGGTGTTCTAAAAAACACAATACGCTTTTGCATCTGGAGTTCATGTGGAGTATGTACCAATCACGAGGACAACTTGGAAGATGGAAACAACGCGGAGGTATATGCAACAGCCCTAACGTAATAGGCGATTCACACGGAATCGCATTTAACCGATTTCTGGTATTAGAAAGACAGTTAGCAAAAGCGCAATATAAGATCTTCATAAAATAATTTGAAGCATTGGGCCATATAACTCAAATAGACATGAATACTGAATCAATGCCAATATTCGAGTATGTTATCCCTCACCACTGCGTACTCATGCCTGATAGCTTAACAACAAAATTATGTGTCGTCTTCGATGCTTCTACAAAAACGTCTGAGGGCTTATTGCTGAACGACATAATGTACACAGGACCAACAGTTCAAAGTAAACTATTTTCTATCTTTCTTCGGTTCCGAATGCCACGCTTCGTTTTTACAGATATTGAAAAGATGTACAGACAAATATTAATATATCCGGAAGATAGAAGATTACAAACCATTATATGGAGGGAGGATCCAACAATAGCGGTAAAATATTATCAGCTAAATACTGTTACCTATGGAACACGAGCTCCCCCATATTTGGCAACAAAATGCTTGGAAACTATAACCAAAACGAACATGAGTCGATACCCATTCGGATCCCAATTTTTTGCTTGAAAACTTTTACGTGGATGATGGGATCGGTGGAGATGATAATCTAAAGAGAGCCATAGCAATTCAGAGAGAATTTAAATATGGATTTAAACTACAAAAGTGGACTGCAAATCATCCACAACTACTTCAAACAGTTGGAGAAGCGCAGCTAGAAGTTAATTTTGACTTCAACAGTGAGAATAATCACACTGTAAAAATCTTACGTTTATCATGGATGCCAAAACGTGATAAATTTTGTGTTAAGGTAGTGCTCAACGAAATTCAGGAAGTTGCCAATAGAGCTTTGGCAAACAAAACTGGAATGGGATGATGCATTACCATCAGATCTAAATATGAGATGGAGAACATTCCGTAACGAATTGCAACACATAAAGAACCTGGAAATTGCACGACACAGCTTTGAAGGGAATATCTCCTCCAAGATACAAATTCATTCTTTTGCGGACGCTTCAGAAAAAGCTTATGGTGCAGCTATTTACATAAGATCAGTCCTCAAGAACAATTAGGTAATAGTGAGACTACTATGCGTCATTAAAACGCCAAACTTTACCTCATCCCGAACTTTTCGCATCACTGTTAAGCACTCAGTTAACCGCAAGAGTAAAGAAGGATTTAAAACTAGAGAGTGCACCCACATATCTATGGACTGACTCAGAAATAATTTTAGGATCAACTTTGAATCATCATCCTATCACACATTTGTATCTAACCGAATTTCTGCCATATAGGAATTCTCTCTTGCAGAACAATGGGGACATGTTATATCTAAAGAAAACTCGGCGAGGATCACGAAGATTCTCCTTATCAAAATTAGCAGCGAGCACTTTATGGTTCTACGGACCTATGTTTCTACACGGGGAAGAAGAAATTTGGTCAGCAGCATATTCCAAAGCTGCAGTCACCACATCAAATTATGTATCAAGTAGCGCTTCAAGTAAAGTTTATAAAATAAATCACAATGAGTCTTTTAGAACGCTACAACGGGTGGTAGGTTACATGCTCAGATTCATCAATAACGCGAGAAGACGAACACAAAAATACGTGTTAGTGCTATGAGTTCAAGAATTAGAACAGGCTCTACTGGTGATCGTCCGTGGAATGCAGAGTTCAGATTTTGAAGACGTTTTAAAAAGTTTAAGAAAATATAAGAAAGTCAGTATAAATAGTATGTACAAGAATCTTACTCCCTTTATTGATACTAGGAGTATTATAAGAATTGGAGGACGACTAACAGCATTATAAGGGTTGGAGGACGACATATGACGCCAGGAATCCAATGCTGATTCCTTACAATGACCCAATTTCAAAATTGCTCACAAAATCGGCACTGTGGTCCGCAAGCACTCTTAGCATATGTGAGGCAAAATTATTTGCCATTTAAGAGAAAGTCAGCAGCTCGATCAATTGTACAACATTGTGTAAAATGTACCAGAGCCAAACTACATTTACTTACTAAAATCATTGGTGACTTGTCATCTACTCGAGTCAACCCACCTAGAGCATTCATAAATTCCGGTGTGCATTTTTGTGGATCTTTTTGGATTCATCATAAAATAAGACCAAAATGGTTAAAAATTTAAAATTTTTCTTAAATAAAACTACCTTATAAAGAGTTGCACCTATAAAAACAAAAATTTAATTTCGCTTCCAGGGATGGAAAATTAAAAATTTTTTTTTGGCACATTCAGTATTTTGTATTAAATGTAATAAATAAAATAGTTAAAAATTTTATTAATTAATTTATTTAAATTAAGTTATTCTTAAATAAAACCTCTTTATACATAATGAAGGTTTGCATTGGTCGAAAAAAAATCATTTTTTAATTAAAATTCCGTATCCACGGATGGGAAATAGAAATTTTATGTATAAACATAAAAGTAACCAAAAAGACAATTGAGGTTTTTTTTGCTAACTAAAACTATTTTATGTTGATATATTTTTATTGACTTTATCAGTTTATTGTAATATTAATCAAGCTTGTGGTCGTTTTTTATAATATATTGTTACAAAGTTTAAAAATAGATTCAAATATAACGACAATGTGGCTATATGTACTTGGCAGCACTGCCAACTCATCTCAAGTTGTCAAAATGTTACAACCCTGATCAACACAATGCAGATAATATTTGAATTAACGGAAGTGGATTTCCGGATACATCTTCGAGAATATACAAGATCATTTGAGGCTGTGCAATAATAAGTGTAAATAACAACAACGAAAAACCTAGCAACATCAATGCTAAGAGATGATGATTTATTCTTAATGATCTTGTACGCAAGTATTCGCTGCTAACAAAAGCTAAAGATGTACACCAATATACACAGCAACATACACACAAACATACACATAAACATACCCACATAGCACAAGCAGAAACAAAACTACGCAACTCACAGACCACTCATACATACAACCGCACATAGTTACCATAAACAAAACACACAAGCCAACATTGTCACATATACAAACACACGTATATAGCTACATGTTAAGTAAAGCACAACCAACAACAACCATGACCAGATGCTTCGCGAAGTTACCAGACGACGTCATTTTGCTATATAAAGTCGCAACCAGTGATCAGCGGGATCAGTGTGATTTTAAATATAGACGTGTTAACATCGCTAAGTGTTTAGTAGTACAAATACTCGTGTTAATAAAGTAGTAAATAAAGTGTTGCCGCATTATATTTCTAAAATTAATTGTCTGTGTTTTTAATTTGATGCAATTAAACGAATCCTTGAAGGATAAGTAAAAAGCGTTTTAACGAAAAGGTCTAAAAACCTAACAATTGGTGTCAGAAGTGGAATTGCAAAAATAATTAAAAAGGACATTGCAATTTAAGGAAAAAAGGACACTAAAAAAAATAATTATGAAATTTGATGAGCTAAAAGTTGAACAGTTAAAAAAGGAGCTTAGTAAGCGGGAATTGCCAACAGCAGGTAACAAGGCTGAACTGCAGAAGAGGCTGATAAATGAGTTTAAGAATCGCGGCATGGACATCGGGACATGCGAGTTTGAGGACAAAGACGATGTAGAGGTATGTCCTCCTGCCACGACCAGCAGCATGGACATAAATTCAATGTTCGCTGCTATGATGATCCAGATACAGAAAGCATTAAGGTTCAGCACTGAAAAGGTTGTAGCCGAAATAACTGAAATTAAACAGAACTCTCAGCAGATGCAGGAAGCATCAAGGATCAGCACTGAAAAGCTTGTAGCAGAAATACAGGAGTCAGATAGAGCCACGAATGAGACTCTGATAGAAGTTTCTGAGGCCATTAATAGGATTGTGGATTCTATTGAGAACAAATTCTCAGAGCTGGCAGATAGAGTCCAACATCTAGAAAACGGTGGCCTGGAACAGCATGCAAAAGAGTTCGAAGAAAAATTGCATGCTCTAGAGGACAAAGTGCAAAACCTTTAGTGTAGTGGCGGGCCAGTACGAGCAGTTGCTGAGGTTTCTGCGCGAATAAAAGCGCCATGCTTTGACGGCAGCGTACCATTGAGCATCTTTAGATTCCAGTTCGAGATGGTTGCTAGTAGAAATGGATGGGATGCGGAAGAAAAGGCCATAGAGTTGATTTTGTCCTTAAAGGGTACAGCCGCAGAGGTACTTGAGACCATGCCAGTAAGCAGCAGAAACAACTATAATGAAATAATGGCAGCATTGAAGCCCAAGTATGGTGGTGAGCACAAGCACGATTTATACAGAATGGAACTGCGATGTAGAGTTCAAAAGCCTAACGAGTCTCCACAAGATTTCGCAATGGAAATCGAGCGTTTAGTGCAGCCTACATATCCAGGCGAGAGTCACCCGTTCCTGGACCACTTTAAACCTGAGGCGTTCGTTAATGGCATTCGCGACTCTGATGTTAAACTGGCTGTGTGCGCAAGGCAGAAATCCACTTTCGCTGAGACTGTTTCATTTGCGCTGGCTCAAGAGACTGCAAGGATGGTTTTCAAGCCACAGATATGCAAGGTGGGGAATGTGGAGGTTTTGTCTGAGGAGGATAACAGCCTAGTTGCTAGTTTTAAGGAAGCAATGCGACAATTGTTGGCGGAAAGTGCTACCAAAGAAAAGCCTAAGTGCTTTAACTGCGGAAAAATCGGTCATTTTCAGCGCAGCTGCAAAGCACCAAGAAAAAGAGGTAGATCTCTTTCGCCACCAAGAAACAGCAAACGGGTGAACCAAACAACATCACAAGAGTCCTCGTTAAACTAAAAGGAGCTAGCGCTAAGCGGCAAGAGCTAGCTCCCACAAACGAGGGCCCCACAATCTCCATATCAGTGATGCAGCAGAAAAATAGCAACCTTACTGCGTCTGGACACATCAACGGGGAAAAGCACGTACTTACCATAGACACAGGGGCGTCGCAGTCAATAATAAGGTCCGATATAGTAAAGGGGAAATGCGATCGTTTAAGCAATATACGGCTACGGAGAGCCTGCCACTGTCTATGGTAAGATTGAATTGAAGGTGACTATAGCCAACATCAACGTGAGGCATGTGTTTATTGTTGCCGATATTGTCGATGAGGTAATTATTGGAGCCGATTTTATGATAAACCATGGCATTAATCTACACATGGGGCAACAGCTGATGATTTGGCGTAATGTGGAAACACCCCTTGATGTTGGGTATGACAGCAAGCCGCAAGTAAGAAAAGTATTTGCTATTGAGAGTCAGACGTTACCGCCGCAGTCTGAAACAGTTATATGAGCGCGTATGAAGGGAGATTGTGAGGACAATCGGTTGTGGGTTGTAGAACCAGCAGATCTAAAGAGAGAGCTTATAACAGCAAAAGCTCTCGTAAAAACTAGTAAAGGAGGAATAGTCCCTATAAGAGTACTTAACTTGGCAGACCATGAAAAAGTCATCGAAGAAAATTGCGATATTGGCCAGTGTACTCCAGAAGAGGCAATAATAAACTGCGAGAGGAAGATAGAGCCTACCAATTTGTCCGCCAAAGAACGTAAACAATTTGAGGAATACGTAGGAAAATGGGTAGCATGACTGTCAGCGACGGACAGAAATAAAGCCAAACAGTTGCTAAAAAGGCATGCCAGTATCTTCGCCATGGGAAACCAAAGCCAGGGTAGAACTGCATTGGTTAAACATGAAATTAACACAGGCGAAGCTAGGCCGATTAAACAGCCACCCAGAAGTGTACCCCTAGTAAAGCGAGATGAAGTCAAAGAGCTTGTAAGAGAAATGGAGCGTGAAGGCCTAATTAAGCCATCTTCTAGTCCTTGGAGTTCGCCAGTAGTCTTAGTTAAAAAGAAAGATGGCAGTAGTAGACTACAGGAAGATCAATGACATAACCAAGAAGGACAGCTATCCGCTCCCCAGAATCGATGACACTTTGGACACGCTAGCTGGTACGAGATTGTTCTCTACGCTAGACTTGCGAAGCGGAAATTGGCAAGTGGAGATTGCAGAGAAAGACAAGAAGAAAACTGCCTTCAGCGTCGGTAACGGATTATAGCAGTTCAAAGTTCTGCCATGTGGTCTCTGCAATGCTCCGGCCACATTTGAACGCCTAATGGAGAAGGTACTGAAAGGACTCCACTGGAAGACATGCTTGGTATATCTGGACGACATAATCATCGTTTTGATGAACACCTCAAAAACATGGTAGAAGTTCTTCAACGGATATCATCAGCTGGATTGAAACTCAGCTTGAAGAAATGTGCATTGTTCCAGAAAGAAGTGAAGTATTTGGGGCATCGTGTTACAGCAGACGGAATCTCAACAGATGAAGATAAAATACAAGCAGTAAGGGACTGGCATCAACCTAGAAATCTTCGTGAATTGCGCAGCTTTTTGGGCCTTTGCACATACTACAGACGCTTTGTGCCAAATTTTGCCAGTGTAGCTGCAAGCCTGCATGAGCTGACAAAGAAGTCGAGACCATACCATTGGAGTGAGCCACAGGAAAAGGCATTTCAGAAACTTAAAGAATTATTGTGTACGTCACCAGTACTAGTGTATCCCATACCTGGAGAAAAATTTGTGCTGGATACTGATGCGAGCGGCTATATCATAGGAGGCGTGCTATCCCAAGTAGTTAATGGCACTGAGAAAGTCATAGGATACTATAGCCGTGTACTCTCAAAACCTTAGAGGAACTACTGTGTGACACGAGGTGAGCTTCTGGCAGTATTGGAATGCATTAAACATTACCATAAGTACCTGTATGGTCAACACTTTACATTAAGGACTGACCATTCTGCACTGAGATGGTTATTGCAGTTTAAAAATCCTGAAGGGCAACTGGTAACAAAAACACTTGAGAGTAACAAAAACACTTGAGAAACTGATGCAGTGTTTTTATTGGGTTGGATGTCAACAAGCCGTAGCCGACTGGATAGCAAACTGCCCACAGTGCATAGTAGCCAAAGGCCCAGTAAGAAGAAGCCGGGGACAGCTACAGCAATACAACTCAGGAGCACCATTCGAGCGGATCGCAATGGATGTAGCAGGTCCTTTTCCCGTCACTGAAGCCGGAAATCGTTATGTTCTTGTGGTAATGGACTATTTGAGTAAATGGCCAGAGGTATATGCTATACTTAACCAAGAAGCAAAGACAGTTATAAATGCATTCGTCAACAACTAGGTATGTCGCTATGGTGTCCCAATAGAATTACATTCTGACCAAGGAAGGAATTTCGAGTCTGGCATATTCAGGGAAATGTGCGAATTATATGGGATAAAGAAAACCAGAACAACGCCGTTGCAACCACAGTCTGATGGCATGGTAGAGAGGTTCAATCGCACCTTAGAAGAGTACCTGCGAAAAGTGGTAAGCAACCATCAGAGGGATTGAAACGAGCACATTCCCAAATTTTTGATGGCATATAGGTCAGCTGTACACGACTCCACATCGAGAACGCCAGCTAAAATTATCTTCGGGTCAGAATTAAAGCTGCCTGGTGACTTGGAATTTGGTGTTAAGCCAGCTGTAGAAGAAGGAGCCACTTCGTCCCAAGAGCAGGAGGACTTAAACGAACTGCATGATTTCGTGCGTAATAGAATCAAGATGGTCAGTGACAATATGAAGGCTAGATATGACCGCGCAGCAAATTCGGAGGGATTTATGGAAGGTCAATTGGTTCTACTTTATAACCCACAACGGAAGAAAGGATTGTCCCCAAAATTACAGTCTCACTGGAATGGCCCGTATAAAGTGATTAAGAGAGTGAATGACATTGTGTACCGGATACAGAAGCACAATAGCCCAAGGTCGAAACTGAAGATAGTACATCTCGAACGATTGGCGCACTATGGAAGAGGTGATTGTATGCCTATTCGGGTCGAACAGGCTTAAGTGGGCGGCAGTGTTACAAAGTTTAAAAATAGATTCAAATATAACGACAATGTGGCTATATATACTTGGCAGCGCTGCCAACTCATCTCAAGTTGTCAAAATGTTACAACCCTGATCAACACAATGCAGATAATATTTGAATTAACGGAAGTGGAATATTCCGACATTCTTCATTTGAGGCTGTGCAATAATAACTGTAAATAACAACATCGAAAAACCTAGCAACATCAATGCTAAGAGATGATGATGTTATTCTTAATGATTTTGTACGCAAGTATTCGCTGCTAACAAAAGCTAGACATGTACACCAATGTACACAGCAACATACACACAAATATACACATAAACATACCCACATGGTTAGGTTAGGTTAGGTTAAAAGGGCTGCCCGCAGTAAGCGAGAAAAAAACACTCGGAGGCCATCAAAAGGCCCATTGTGATGCCCAGAGGACTATACCCTACACACTCTTCTCAAGACGAAGTGGTGGTTCCTGAGAACCACCCAGAGCTTCTCACAAAGCCCGCCAGGGCAGCCAGCGGTGCATCCCTGAGGCAGTCAAGATCCCTCAGGAAACGAGAGCCTAGATGTCTAAGCCTACGCTCCTGCAGGGCCGGACAGTCACAAAGGAAATGCTGTACTGACTCCTCCTCCTCTTCATCGAAGCAGCTCCTGCAGCGGCCATCATGGGGAAAGCCCAAATGCTCCGACATGTGCCCAATTGCACAGTGCCCCGTCAAGACCCCTACCAGGAGTGCCAACGGCTGTTTCCCAAAAAACAGAAGTTGCCTAGTCCTAGCTCTGCTAAGCGAGGGCCATAGAGTTTTGGAGACCCTACAGGTAGTAATACTTGACCACCTGTTTGTCACCTCCCTCCTTGCCCACCTCTGAAATCTGCCCAGCAGCTCAACTGAGGGAATGTCAATGTCCCTACGCGATACTGCTTCATCTAAGGCCGAACCCGCTCTCGCGCATTCGTCCGCCATTTCATTCCCCTGAATGCCTTCATGCCCTGGAACCCAGACCACATTGACATCATGCCCCCTAAGTCTGGCCAGAGATTGAATGCATGCCAGTACACATCTCGACTGTATCATCTCCGAACCCAGGGCTCTAATTGCTGCCAGACTATCTACACAGATGTCAATAGTTCTTGCCTCCAAATTGAGCCCGTCAATCCTTAATGCTGCCTCGGTAATGGCATAAATCTCTGCCAACCCTCGGAAAATACCCCCGAACCAGTGCCAGTGTCCATCTTCGAGCCGTCCGTAAAAACCAAAGTTGCATTACTACGTGTCGCGGAGTTTTCCATCCAGTCCTTCCTCTCCGGGAATGCGACTGAGAAGGATTTGTCGAAGCACATGACCGGAGTCGTATAATCAGTCCGTCCCCCCAGGACCTGCCCTCCTACCTTTTGTAGGATAATGCCATGTCCCGTACGGTCATGCCTGAAACTGCCCGACTCCATGAGCCTGAGGGCAGATCTGGCAGATATGTACTTGATGTATATCTCAAAGGGAGCCAAATCAAGCATTGTCTTTAGACTCATTTCATTGCGCCAGTCACAGCAAGACCTGCTAGCCTCTGTACCTTGCCTAGTATGGAGAGATATGTACTCTTGTCCACAGCCCTCCACCAAACAAGTGATGCACAAGTAAGAATGGGTCTGATGTACGGTTTCAACCCCCATCGGCCTAAAAGCCGGGATCTTATATCTCTTGGTAAAAAGTACCAGTACAGTCTTTGAAGGGTTTATGCCTAGACCGTTCCCCTTGGCCCAGTCCAGTAGTTTGTTCAGCGCCGATTCCATGAGTTCACTTATCGTAGGCAGATATTTACCCCTTATAAGGAGCACAACGTCATCAGCATATGCAACTACCTTGGTGCCATCTGCGGTCAACCTGAAAAGGATGCTGTTCAGGAAAAGGTTCCATAGGAGCGGAGACAGAACTCCCCCCTGCGGAGTGCCCCTTGTTACAGCCTTCCTCCTCGTTCTCATGCCCAAACTGGATACTATGGATCTGCTCCTAAGCATGTTCCCTGCCCAATCCGTAATTAACTGGTCCGCACCGATTTCTCTGAGCGCCCCAGTTATCGAGGATATGTTCAGATTGTTAAAAGCGCCCTCAATGTATAGGAAGGATGCCATAACAAACTCCTTCTTGTCAAGGGAATCTTCTATAGTGCCGACAACATCATGCAGCACCGTCTCCACCGACCTACCCTTCTGGTAGGCATGTTGTGCACCGCAAAAATTCTCTGGCGAGAGAAGTTCCCTGACATACAAATCAACCAGTCTCTCCAGTGTTTTCAATAGAAAAGATGACAGACTGATTGGTCTGTAATCTTTAGCGGTACCGTGGTTTATCCTCCCCGCTTTTGGAATGAATACCACAGTAACCTCCCTCCACTCCATAGGAATGTACCCGTAAACGAGACTTCCCTTAAAGATGGTTAGCAGCCATGGTAAAATCGCCTCCATGGCATGCTGCATCAGCGCTGGCAAAATACCATCTGGCCCCGCTGACTTAAAGGGCTTAAAAGATGCCACTGCCTATCTTACCCTGGCTAACTGTACAATGGAGTCCACCAAATCACTCCCTAGGATAGCTATTTGCACGGGGACGACAGTACCACGTACGTCCGCCCCGTCCTCGCAATCCGGAAAGTGAGTTTCCATTAGTAGCTCCAGGGTATCCTCGCTGCTTTCAGCAAAAGTCCCGTCAGGCCTCATAAGGGATCCCGGCGTGCCAGGCTCCTTAGAGAGTAGTTTTCTTAGGTGGGAAGCCTCAGATGTGCCCTCCAAGTCACCACAGAAACGCTTCCACGATTCCCTCTTTGCCTTCCTTGTTGGGATAAAAGAAAAATATTGATGTTTTTCCTAATCAGAATACAACTTCTAATCTTACCTTCCGTGGTAGGAGAGAGTAGAGTAAACAAACGTGACCGAAGGCCCCGAACCTTATTCGCAACTATCCAAGGCTCTTGGATCAAGGCCACGGATATGCACTCCCTCTCCATAAAGCGTAACAGCTCGTCCGATGCTGCCTCGGAGTGATGCAAGTTAATTTGCACCACCTTTATGCCGCTCGGAGTCGCCATTTTGTGAGTCCTTCTTTGTAGGCAAAATCAGTCTAAGCTGATTTATCCCATATTTGATAACGCCCTTTTTGGGGCGCAGGAGATGGAGGGATTCTGAATCAATTTTGATCTAGAGATCTTTGCCATCTCCCTTGTCCCTGGCACGTCCACGTTCAATCGTCCAGTTCTCAGTACCAAGGTCCTTATTCTGGCGCTTAATGAGTGTAAGTGTGGCCTCATCCTCCAGAATAGGAGGAGGAATCCACACGCGCACCGTCACCTGAAAAGGAACTTGGTCCAAGGGCACGATTTCAATTTTGGCTCCTGGCCAAAGCTCGCCAGCTTCTTGGATGCTATTTTTGAGAAAACCGAGAGCCTTCTCATTACCGCAACCAATTAGTTGGACGCCTCTGGACCACTTTGCCCCATCAAACGCAGTGAACGAGTCATCGTCACAAGTGGCGAGCGCGTCCACTAGTCTGCGCAAAATTCGTTCTTCCAGAAGCAGCCATTGATCATTTGTCATTTTGCCCCCTGGCTGACTGCGATCAATAATGGCTACCTGTAGCTCAGGTGCTGATGTCAAGCTAGTTGATGGTTTCAACCGCTTGCCCTCAGGCATCTGCGTCTCACCCGACCTTTGCCGTTTGCCACTAGAACCACCTGCAGGGTCCCCTTTGCCAGCCCCGGGACCTCGTTTAGAGGAGATTGGAGCTTGCCTTGAGGACTCCTTGCCGGCGGTTTTCGCTTTACCGCGTAGGTCATCACCTCTCTTTGACTTGGACGACACCCCTTTCGATGTAGAAGGGCCATCATCCAATTTCTCCGAGCCGGTGATCGTGCTCGGTCCAGGTTTAGTTGAGGGCCCGGCTGATGCCGAGATCGCTTTCCTACCCTGGTTTCTGGCCACGTTCGTCCCCGTCTCTGGCCTTGCCTCCACGACAGAAGTATTCCGAAACTCCTCATACTTCCGAACATGGTAGGCATGCTTGCGCCGCAAAGCCTTCTCCCGGGGAGTCAAGGAAGTTGGATCTCGGGATTCCAACGACCTTAAGAACGCTTGTAGCCTGCCAGCTTTTTGCGTTCGTCCGGTCTTTTCTCTACCCCTTCCATCACCTGTGCCTCTGATACCTTCCTGTCCGCCCCCGCCGACTGTCCGTCTTTGGTATCAGAGGAGACCATGCTAATGTCATCCTCGTCCGTCTCGTAGATGTTAAGTCCGTCCAGTCCTGGAAATATGTCTAAGCCATCGTCACTAACTGTCCTGTCTTGTCTTTTCAGAAACCTGTCCCCTACTAAGTCTGCCCCCCCCCTGGCCCTTAGCCTTGTCCGTCCCCCTTCTATAGGTCCCTGAAAAATACCCCCCATTTGGGTCTGTTGCCCGTCGTCCCTTGTCGTACTGTCCGAGTTTGGTGTTTTTGTTTCTTCGTTTATTGTTCCCACGAGTGTAGGGGAGAAAATGTCCACCATGTCATAGCCCCCAGTGGCAAGGTAAGGGCTTAATTACTTGCTGAGGCGCCCAGGTATCAGCAAGGCTCCGTAAGAATACAGTCGGTTACCCCTGACTGCAAACCAGCCGACAGGCACGGTATGCGACATAACACCTCGGCTTAGGGGGGATAACTATTTGCCAAGCAAGCCTTTAGAGCACTTGCCACCAAAAACAGGCAGAAACCCTAAAAAGGTCATCTTACTCCAGGTTCTGTCTGAATCAGAGACACTTGCCACAGCCAGCACTGAGCCACAACATCGCGCCAAGATTGCTATACACGTGATGGAGCATACCCACATAGCACAAGCAGAAACAAAACTACCCAACTCACAGACCACTCATACATACAACCGCACATAGTTACCATAAACAAAACACACAAGCCAACATTGTCACATATACAAACACACGTATATAGCTACATGTTAAGTAAAGCACAACCAACAACAACCATGACCAGATGCTTCGCGAAGTTACCAGACGACGTCATTTTGCTATATAAAGTCGCAGCCAGTGATCGGCGGGATCAATGTGATTTTAAATATAGACGTGTTAACATCGCTAAGTGCTTAGTAGTACATTATATTCTAAAATTAATTGTCTGTGTTTTTAATTTGATGCAATTAAACGAATCCTTGAAGGATAAGTAAAAAGCGTTTTTACGAAAAGGTCTAAAAACGTAACAATATTATTTCTTTTAATTTTTATTCGATATTTCGTTAACAGTTTGTTAATATCTTCAGGAAATAAAAATTATAATTTTTATTTCCTGAAGCTGTTAACGAAATATCGAATAAAAATTATAAAAAACGACCACAAACTTGATTAATATTATAATTGTTAGAGCAACGAAGCAGATTATTTACAATGTCTTATTACACTTGTTTCTTTTAATTGTCATTCATATACTTATATTTTTCATTCATTAAATCAACCTGAACTACATAGGATCGTTTTAGTATTTTTAACAGGTTATGGGCCCATACTGGTTTTAAATCTTATCTGGTGTCTTAGCGAATATTATGGGAATCTATTAAAAAAAAATTAGACGAAAAGATTAACAGCAGTATTCACAAAAAATAAGGTAGACTTGATCAACACTTTAAAATAAATTTTCTATGAAATTTTTACTTTAAAGCACACTTGAAGTACACATTAATTTTTGTGAATACAGCAGTAAATAAATAAGAGACGAAATCGTGAGTATGGCTGGTGTTGTGCGTATAGAACCGCTAAACGCGGAAAACTATGACACATGGAAATTTCAAATGCGTGCTATATTAGTGAAGAATGATTTATGGTCGTATGTTGACGACAGCATCAAATGCCCCACAGTTGAAAAAGAAGCTGAATCGTAGAGAAACCAAGATCAGAAGGCGACTGCTGATATTATGCTTGCGATGAGTTCTTCGGAATTAGGTTTGATATCAGAATGTAAAACTGCACGACAAAAGTGGCTGACGTTGGAAGCAACTTATCAATCGAAAGGTTCAGCTCGGAAAGCAACTTTACTCAAACGTGTAGCATTATCGCGTATGCGAGAAAATGATAAAGTACGTGATCACTTAAATGAATTTTTCGATGCGGTGTCAAAATTAAGAGAAATTGGTGTTGTCATCGGCGATGAGCTGTTAGCCATTTTATTGCTTTATAGTCTTCCAGATTCATTCGAGACTTTTAGATGTGCGTTAGAAACACGTGATTTTAGAGGAATACGAATCAAGAAAATCTAAAGAAGGTAAAAATGAATTAAGTGCATTGTATATAAAAAGAGAACAGCAAAAACAGAAACAAATGAAACCGAAACAAAACATCACATGTTTCAAATGTGGTAAGCTCGGACATTTTTCAAGAAATTGTAGAACAAAAGTAAATATATGCAAAGTACTCAAAAAGTTGAGTTAGAAAATAAATCATATTTGTTTTACATTAACACGGAATCGGTGTTTCTGTGTCCGACTGATAATAAAAACTGGTGCTTGGACAGTGGATGCACTTCGCACATGAGTGCTGACATTAATAATTTTGATCAGTTTTCAAAAATGAATCAAACCCTTAACTTAGCAAACAATAGCAAGACTACAATAAGCTGTAGCGGAAATATGGACATTTTTGTCAATAATCGTGGTTTAAATTCGAATTTGCAGTTGAAAGACGTTCTTTATGTATCTGATTTAAGAACAAATTTATTATCGGTATCAAAAATTACCGACAGTGGTTATGACGTAATATTTAGTAAAAATAATGCAATAGTAACTGATAAAAGTAAAAAAGTGTACATTTGTGCAGAAAGAATAGGCAATTTGTATTATTTGAAAAATTATGAAAACACAGCAAACATAACTGAAGCCAATAATGAACTCGATTTATGGCACTACAAAATGGGACATGTGAATGAAAGAGATCTTAAAAATATGGCAAAGAATGGTGATATATATGGACTAAATTTTAAACAAGAATTGAAATTATCAACATGTGAAGTTTCTATAAGTCAAAAACAAACTCGCACGATTTTTCCAAAAATTAAAAATAATAGGTCCAAGCAATTACTGGAAATCATCCATAGTGATTTATGTGGACCAATGAGATGTAAATCAAATTCTGGAGCTCAATACTTTGTAACGTTTATAGATGATAAATCTAGGTGGTGCGAAGTATATTTTTTGAAACATAAATCAGATGTATTTTCTGCTTTCCAAAAATATAAAGCTTCGGCAGAGACTTTCACTGGTCAGAAAATTAAAACATTACAATCAGACAATGGGCGTGAATATTGTAACCGGGAATTTGACTCCTATTTGGAGAAACATGGTATACAAAGACGTTTGACATCACCTCATACTCCACAACAAAACGGAACGGCAGAACGGAAAAATAGAACCCTTGTCGAAATGTCAAGATGTATGATGAAACATTCCGAATCATCTGCGTCGTTTTGGGCAGAAGCCATTAATACTGCATGTTATATTAGAAACAGATGTATTACAAAAAGTAATAATGAGATTCCTTATAAGGTTTGGACAAATAAAAAACCTACAGCAATACATATGAAAGTTTTTGGTTGTAAAAGGCTACGTGCTAAATACAAATCCTAACAAAGGCAAATTTGATTCGCGTTCAGAACAGTGTGTTTTCGTGGGATATTCTTCTGAATCAAAAACTTATCGTATGTGGTCTCCGAAAAAAAGAGATGTTATAAATAGTCCAGATGTAATGTTTATTGACGAAAACGGTTTTGATGACAAATATGAGGACTTTTATGATATAAAAAACGACAATATTGAAATTGAATTGAATAAATCTGATGAAACAGAGCAAATGGAAACAGGTATAGACAACAGTTTAGCAGATATCGATATCAGTCCAACAAATGTCGATGCCTGAAGTGAAAAACGTGGCAGAGGACGTTCAAAACTGCTAAGGTTAGGTTCACGTGGGCGACCTAAGAAGTTGTATCATGGAATAAAAAAGGATGAAACTAATTCCAACAATGAGGATTGTGAGTCAACTCAGTCAGAAGATGATTTTGAAGAGTGTGAACTAGCTTTCTTGACGGCGATGTCTGATCCTATAAGTATTAACCAAGGTATGGAGGCGCCTGATGCAAACAGCTGGACAATGGCAATAGAAGACGAATATTTGGCTTTAATACGTAACAATATATGGGAAATTGTAGATCGTCCTGACAAACGAAAAGTTATTGATAGCCGATTAGTATTTCGTACAAAACACGATGGAAAAAGAAAGGTCCGTCTCGTAGCAAAATGGTATGCTCAACGTCCAGGTGAAGATTTTCACGAAACTTACTCTCCCGTAGCCCGTTCATCATCAATCAGATTTTTAGCAGCGTTGGCAGCAGAATTGCATCTGGAAATACACCAAATGGATGTAATTACAGCTTACTTGAACGGTGATATTCAGGAAAAAGTATACATCAAAGTACCTGATAATTTAGAATGTATATTGAAGAAAATAAAATCCGGTAAGCCTATGGGATCCAATGGTAATACAATCCATGATAAAAATGTTGAAAAAACAGCTAATAAATGGTTACAGACCCTATCTGCTACAAAAAGTCCTGTATGTCTTTTGAAGAAAGCTTTGTACGGACTACGTCAATCTGGTCTTATGTGGTATTACAAATTAACAAGAGAATTGTTAAAATTGGGTTTGAAGCCAACTAAACAAGATCCTTGTCTATTTTCGAAAAAAGAAGGCGATAAAATTACTTATTTTGATTTACGTAGATGATTTATTAATAGCTTCAAATGAACCTAAATGGATAAACCATTTTAAAACGTCATTATCGCAATGCTTTGAGATGAAGGATGTTGGCACGGTGAAACGTTGTTTAGGCATTGAATTTTACCAAAACCATGGTTCAAACCAGATTTTCTTATCACAACGTAATTACGCCGAAAATGTTTTGGATCGATTTGGTAAGTCTGTAACAAGTACGCAAATTACAAGCAAGACTACCAAAGAAATACAAGTATGTAAAAATAGTATGAAAGAAATAAGAAATGATTATGGCGAGTTTTTCCCATATCCGTTGGTTGTTGTAATTGTGCCATCAATAGAAAGCAGACGTAACCTAAGTAATCTAAAATATAATTTTGTAAACTAAATTGAATATTTGATCAAAATAAAGAAGAACTTAAAACTATACTATATATACAAAAGTTGGAGAATTAATACATGGTGTCAGAAGTGGGATTCAATATAACTAAAAGTGATCGTTTAATTAAAAGGAAAAAAAATTAAAAGTTAAAATGGCGGATGAAGGCCAAAATCGCACACCACGTTCTCTAGATTGTTCTAATATGGCGGCGGAATGGCCCAAATGGAAGCAAAATTTCATGGTTTGGATGATTGCAACTGGGAAAATGGAAAAGCCATAACAAGACAAAATCGCAACGTTTATATGGCTGATTGGTGAGCAAGGTGCTGTTATATATAACACCTTATTTCCAAATGATGGTACACAAAACTCGATGCTGGGAGAAGTTCGTGTTAGTGGGACTGCCGTAACACAAAGGAAATTGGATGACGTCATTAAGAAATTTGATGAGTATTGTCTGCCTCAAAAGAATGTGGCGATGGAGTCATTCAAATTTAACATGATATCGCAAAAGGAGAAGCAGTCGATCAATGAATTTGAGACGGAGCTGCGGAAACAATTACCTTTTTGTGAGTTTAAATGCCATTGCGGCGCATCTTATGAAGAAAGAATGCTACGAGACCGTATTATGATCGGTGTGTATGAAAAGAAACTTCAAATGAAGCTGTTGGACGGCAGAGATGATACGTTGGCAAAGGTGCTTGAAACCTGTAAAATTTATGAAGCGGCTAGTCTCAACAAAATTATTCTGGAGACGAAAGCACCATTAATAGCAAGCTTGGATACTGAAGAAAAAATGCAAGCAGCGACAGTTGAGTCGATTAAACGCTTCTGTTTTAACTGTGGTGGTTCATGGTCCCCAAAACATGTAAGTGAGTGCAAAGCTAAGGACATTGTGTGTCGTATATGCTCGAAGGTTGGGCATTTTGCCAGAATGTGCCGACAAAAAGGGAAATCTCAGCAGATGAATCCGAAGAGGGATGACAACAATAACAATAATGGTGGTCGTTACAACAACAAACGGGGAATTGGTAGTATTGCTTGGGGTGATATTCAAGGTAGGTCTTTTGACTGTGTGAAAATGACTGGAAATAAATTAAGTAATGAAACTTATTTTAGAATAAAATCAGTAGAATCGAATCGGACTAAATGGACTAAAGAATATCGGATTGGAGGGAAAATAGTTCAGTTTAAGTTAGACACTGGAGCAGACGTGAATTGTATTCCTTTAGATCTCATAGAAAGACTTAAAATAAACATTAGTAACAAAAGCAATGATTTTCCTGTTTACGATTACAATAATAATAGAGTACAGGTTTTTGGTACTGTGAAGTTAAAGTGTGTTGATTTAAAGTCTCATAATGAAGCGAAAGTCTCATTTTTGGTTGTGAATAATGAATATGAGTCGATACTTGGATTGGATAGTTGCATTCGATTTGGGCTAGTTAAACGAATGGATGTTGACAAAGTTGCGTTGTCAGAGGGGTCAGAGTTATTTATAGGAAAGTATAAGGATGTGTTTCATGGATTTGGTAGGTTCCCGGGAGAATATAGGATTTATTTGAAAGATGGGTTGAGACCTGTACTTCACTATAAGAAACGGGTACCGCATGCATTGATGGACAGATTGAAAAAAGAACTTGATAGTATGGTACAGGAAGGAATTATTTCAGTAGTTGATTACCCAACTGATTGGGTTAATAATCTACAAATTGTAGAAAAGACAAATGACCGGTTACGCACTTGTCTGGATCCAAGACCCTTAAATGAGTGCATCAAACGGGAACATTTTCTAATCCCAACAATTGATGACCTCACATCGGGTCTAGCCAATGCGAGGATATTCACGGTTATTGATCTTACTAGTGGATTTTGGCATATGTCCTTGGAGAGCACATCGTCAGATTTGACTACTTTTATGACTCCTTTTGGGCGATACAGATTTAATAGTGTGCCTTTTGGTCTCAGCTGTGCGCCTGAGATGATTCAGAGAGCTATGGTAAAGATTTTTGGTGACATTCCAGGGGTTTATATATATTTTGATGATATCTTGATAGGTGCAAGGGATCTGGCAGAACACGACAGAATTCTGGGATTGGTAATCCAACGGGCAAGAGAGAATAATGTTAAATTTAATTCAGAAAAGATACAATACCGCAAGGAATCTGTGGAATTTATGGGGAGCACTATATCGCACAAGAGAATTAAAGCCGGGAGAAAATATTGTGATGCTATTCTGAGGATGGAAAAACCGAGAAGTAGAGCTGATGTCTTGCGTTTTCTGGGTCTGGTAAAATATTTGGCAAGATTTATACCAAATTTGTCAAAGATAACTTCAGGGTTACGTAATCTGACGAGAGTTGATGTTGAATTCGAGTGGAATGAGGAGCAGGAGATAGAGTTTAGGAATCTATTGAATATAATTGTATCGGAACCTGTTTTAGCTATTTATGATCCTGGATTGCCTGTGAGGATTCAAACAGATGCATCCAAGGACGGATTGGGCTGTGTCTTGATTCAGGAGGGGCATCCCATTGCGTTTGCATCTCGGAGATTGGCGAAAAATGAGCAGAAATGGGCACAAATCTAAAAAGAACTCCTAGCTATTGTTTTTGCATGTCAACGTTTCCACTATTTTGTATATGGTCGTGAGTTTACGGTTGAAAGTGATCATAAACCACTGCAGACCTTAATGAAACGGGATATTGATGATGATTGATTGATTGATGATACGCTGAAAACGCATAGTGAGTCTTCAGCGTATGTTCATAATCTTATTGAGGTATCCTCAAATGGATGTAGTTTATAGACCTGGAAAGGAAATGTTGGTGGCTGACTGTTTGTCTCGTGCTCAATTGTCGGAGACGGAGGAAGTAAAGGATTTGTCAGGTGTAATACATGGTATAGTAGAATCGGTTTTTCTATCGGAAGAGAATTATAGATATTATAGGAATATGTTGAATGAGGATGAGAAATACAGTCGTATTTGCACATATGTTGAGAAGGGATGGCCAAATTTTCACCAGTTGGATGGCCTGAGTCAGCATTTTCATAAATTTAAATCGAAACTTCATGTTGAGAAGGGACTTTTATTGTTAGATCATAGACTAGTAATACCAGGTAAATTGCAAGGAAGAATTACTGAATGGTTACATGGCTCACATCTTGGTATTGAAAAAACACTAGCACGTGCTAGGCGTTTGTACTATTGGCCGGGAATGGGTCAAAGGATAAAAGAAGTGGTCCAATCTTGTGCTGTCTGTGAAAAATTTCGAAGGAATAATCAAAAGGAGCCATTGATGCAGGAGGAACCACCAAAATATCCATTTCATATAGTGGCGGCAGATTTATTTGAATACGCTGGTAGAGACTTTGTAGTGATTGTAGATGCTTATTCGAATTATTTGATAGCGATACCAATGCATGACAGGACATCGAGGAATATCATTGACGAAATCAATCAGATATTTTTTAAAGTTGGTTTTCCAACTATAATCAAGTGCGATAACAGTCCTTTTGGATCCAAGGAATTCGATAGTTATGCTTCAGAATATAATATTAAATTTAGATTTTTAAGCCCGCGCTATCCACAAAGTAATGGTTTGGCCGAGAAGGGGGTGGCTATTGCAAAGAACATATTGAAGCGCTGTTATGAGACAGGTGATATGAGTTCATATCAATATAGAATTTTGGAATACAATACGACTCCTTTGGCAGGTATGCAACTGTCACCGTCCGCTTTATTTTTTGGCAGATTAATTAAGACTAAATTACTAGTATCGGGTTCATTGTTAACCAGAAATAACGAGACTGAAGAGTCGATTCAGAAAAACATTGAAAGAAAAAAAGGAAGACAGAAATATTATTATGATCAAAACGTAAAATCATTGCCGGAGATTAGCATCGGTGACTTTGTTATTTTTAAGAAGGATAGTAAAGGATGGCATTATATCAGGGTAATGGAAAGGGTTAGCGAACGGTCATACATAATAAAGGACAATTGTGATAGATTATTTAGACGTAATAGGAGATTCATTGCTAGAACGGAATATGTTGATTTCAATACTGGTGACTTACTGCTTGAGGAGAAAGTTGATAGTGGCTGTGACAGATGTATACCAGAGGGTTATAGGGTGCAACCATCACCTGGTGAAGTGAATATGAGATATGAGGGTAATATTGAGCTAGATACTCCATCAGAGGAGCATACAGCATCAGTGCAAGAATATGAGCAGAATATAGAGGAGCCGCAGACACGGAAAATAATGTCCGGGCTGGTGATGGTGTTCAAGGTGAAGGGTCGGGATCTAGAGACCGGGTCACGACAGAGGCGCGGACAAGAAGTGGTCGATTAGTGCGACCACCAAAGAGATACCTTGAATACTAATAATAAAAAAAATATAAAAAAAAAAACATGTAACAAGTACGCAAATTACAAGCAAGACTACCAAAGAAATACAAGTATGTAAAAATAGTATGAAAGAAATAAGAAATAATTATGGCGAGTTTTTCCCATATCCGTTGGTTGTTGTAATTGTGCCATCAATAGAAAGCAGACGTAACCTAAGTAATCTAAAATATAATTTTGTAAACTAAATTGAATATTTGATCAAAATAAAGAAGAACTTAAAACTATATATACAAAAGTTGGAGAATTAATACAATGTCAGAATGCAAACCTGTAAAGACTCCTTTGGAGCCGAACTATAAATTGACTCGTCCTTTAATCAAAGATGGAAAAATAATGTTAAAATACCCTTATCAAAGGTTAATAGGAGCGTTAATGTATCTTGCTGTAACAACACGCCCCGATATTGCATATGCGGTAAATTACATGTACCAATTTAATTCTAATTACAATGAAGAGCACTGGCAGTCAGCTCAACGAATTTTGTGGTATATACGAGGGATACTTGACTATGGATTACAATATAAGGCTAGCAACATAGAATTGTATGGAGTAGTTGATGCAGATTGGGGATCAAACCTTATAGATCGTCGATCGCACTCTGGCTATGCATTCATATTAGGAGGTGCTGCAATAAGTTGGGAAGCTCGTAAGCAGCGAACAGTATCTTTATCTAGTACTGAATCCGAATATATAGGAATATCCGATGCAATAAAAGAAGGTCTCTACATTAGAAGTATTCTTGCAGATATTGATATGAATTACAAAAATATTACTTTGTTCAATGATAGCCAAAGTGCACAAAAATTGATAAACAATTTTGGATACAATTCAAGGACGAAACATATTGATATTCGTCGTCATTTTATTCGTGATTGTGTTCGTAATCACAGTATAACAATCGAATATATGTCAACAGAAAATATGCCAGCTGATATTTTAACAAAGCCAGTTGGTAAAATAAAACAACATTCTTGTTCAACTAACTTGGGTTTAATAATTCAACATCAAAAGAATTTGTAGTATCTCTACTACGAGAGGAGATGTTAGAGCAACGAATCAGATTATTTACAATGTCTTATTGATATAATGTTTTATTACACTTCTTTCTTTTAATTACTTATTTGTATATTATATAATTGTATGTAGAAAACTTTTTACTAATTGTCATTCATATACTTATATTTTTCATTCATTAAATCAACCTGAACTACATAGGATCGTTTTAGTATTTTTAACAACAATAAAACTATTTTATATTGTAACGCAGTTTATTTTCCCAGCCGAGGTATCCTCAATCTGTCCAGGTTCGTCAAAGGTCTGCTTCCTTTGGAATATGGCCACCACTGTAGTCCAATTCGTGCACTTAGGTTTCGTACTCTAAGCGTCGCAACGTGCGTATAAGGGCTTCGTATATTCGATAGCAAAGTATAAGCGACGCAATGTGAATATGGACTAATACGAACGATATAAATTCTTCGGATATCGCTCGGCTAACTACCATAATAATAATAAGAGTGATATAAATTCTGCGGATATCACACGGCTAAATACGGTAGCAATAATAATAACAATACGAACGATATAAATGCTGCGGATATCGTTCGGCTACCTACTATAATAATAAGAGTGATATAATTCTGCGGATATCACTCGGCTAAATACGGTAGGAATAATAATAATAATACGAACGATATAAATTCTTCGCATATCGTTCGGCTAACTACTATAATAATAATAATAAGAGCGATATAAATTCTTCGGATAACACTCGGCTGAATACGGCAATAATAACACGAACGATATAAATTCTTCGGATATCGTTCGGCTAACTACCATAATAATAATAAGAGTGATATAAATTCTGCGGATATCACTCGGATATATACGGCAATAATAATACGAACAATATAAATTCTTCGGATATCGTTCGGCTAACTACTATAATAATAATAAGAGTTCGGGTACCCTCTAATATACACACATGCACTAATGGAAAGAATCGTATTACAACTCATTCCTCCTGATTGTAACAAAACCTTGATCACTTATGCACCATAAAATATTAAGCAAATGAGAAGTTTTTCAATTGCTAGTCAACACAATGTATTGTGTGATATTTGTTTGTTTTGTTTATACGGTGTGTGTATGTTATGCAGAGTGTGTATACGGCGTATGCATGAATGTTTTTATCACTATGGTATTTCTTTATATACGGTGTGTGTATGTGTTGCTTCGTTGCAAACCAGATAGAGCAGTTGTACTTGCTTGTTGTTTTTGAATACTGTGCATGTACGTATGTTATATTGTTGGCAGTGCGAAGATGATTTGCAATATATATTTATATATGCATGTTTATTTGTTTAGCTTATTTGAACGGCTGTTGATGATCAGTAGTGAGTGTTGGGTTAGGGTATAATTTGTAACGTCACGTTACAGTCCCCCCTTTCTTTAGTAAAAAAAGAAAGATTCCTTTGTTCGTCCTAGACATTTCAAAGTGACTTTTTTGTTTTTTATAGTCACTCTACTCTTCGGCCGGCCCGGTGGAAAAATGTACCACATTTTCCTCGGTACACCCGGGTCGGTAATGACGATTCCCTCGAAGAGGTTTTCTGTGTTTTTCGTCTCTTTTGGTAGGGATTGTAGCTCTTCTTATGGAGATGCTAGCCCCAGAGTGTCGTTGTTGTAGTCGTCCTCTTTGTATCGGTGTGACACCAAAGTCGGTATTTTTTTTGGGAGGAAAGGTGTCGTTGGGGTGTGGTGTCGCTGTAAGTGGTGCTAATGGTGAGGGCTCCGTTAGGATGTGAGGTGGATGTGCTCGTTTCAAAGTTTTGTGTGAGCCCACACGAATGGCGGTGTTATCGTTGTGTATATCGGCCTGAATCTCACTTTTCCTCTCGTGCGGTACACATGGCTTCCATTGGGGAACATCGGGACACTTGCTTTTACGCAAGGTGTGTTTAACTAACATGTCCCCTTTAATTTGGAAGTCGTGCTTTTTATCTTTGTTATCTCGTACCTCGGTCAACTTCGTTAAAAACTGCTGGTTGGGGCTGGTCTTTGCAGTGCTTATAGCTTCTTTATCGGAGGATGAGAAACTGCCATCCACTAGGGTGTATAGGCGGTGTGTGCGTGTGTATGGTATTTCTGGGGACGTTAAGCGGATTCCGTCTACGCTTAGCATGATTTGCCGTTTCCGTAGGAAGTCCATGCCCAGAAATACTGGTCCGGCCAGATTAAGTAATACCGAAGCTAGCAGGCGTGTTGCTTGTCCGTGGAAAGTAATGGTTATTGGATATATAGATAATCCTTTAATACATGAACCATCGGCTAGCTGTGCTGATCTTTGCTGTGTTCTTGGCCGAACGTCTACGCTGTCTAGATGGTCTCGTATGCTGGTTCCTAGGTATGTCATTGTAGATCCGGTGTCGACTAGCGCTCGGATAGGTTTGTTGTTAACATTGATATTTATGTAATATCGACCGTCACTTTCAGGCGGCCTATTTTGGTTACACGGACAGTTACGGGACATGATGTTATCTTGTCCGCAACGGGAACAGAATAGTCTACGTCTATTTCTGCAGTTAGCCAATGCAATGACCACCTCGTTTGCAGTTCCAGCAAGCTTGTGTTGAGTCGTATGACGTGATGTTCGTATTTATACCTAAATAGTGACTGGGTTGGAGTCGAGTTTGTTTTATCTCTTCTTTTCGGAGTAGCTCGTATTCATCGGTGAGTTCTATAAGTTCGTCTAGGGTTTGAAAATCGTTGCTTCGTACATATAGCCGGTATTCATAGCGGAGCCCTTCGTAAATACGATCGGTATGGTCTAATTTGCGTAATTCTGGATGTTGGCGGATTAATGTTTGAAGGGTCAGGATGAAGTCTTTGGCCTTTTCTCGGGGTGCTTGTTTCCGATGATAAATCTTTTCCTCTAGATGTGCAAGATGTCGTCGGGGGAGAAAAAACCGAATTGCCATATTTTTAAAATCTTCCCATGACGTTATCTCCGTTCGTTTAATTCGATACCACTGGAGGGCACGTCCTCTTAGTATCTCTAACAGTAACAATATTAGTCGGTTTGGCTGGATCGTTCCAAAAACTCCATGAGGTTTTCGTCTGCCTCATAGGTTAAGTCCCATCGTCGGATAATGGACATAACCTCATTGTCAGTAAGGTTGCTTGACGGTTTTTCGTTGATAGGGTGGACGAAATGCTTAAATGGTTCTTGGTGGGCTGGTTTTTCTTCTTCCGCCAAAATTTCTTCTTCTAATGACCGTAGCAGACTTTTTGATGATGCTCGGGCCCGTTTAGCTCGTACTAGATCGCCCAAGGCGCGTCTCAGTTGCTCCACTGTGCCTCCTTCAGCCTTTATGACATGTTGTCCTTTCGTTAAAGGTAGATGCATCCGAAGGAATCTATCTGTAGAGTATTTTTGCTGCCTTGAATTGGGTGGTGGCAAAATGGTGAACTCGTTCCTTCCCCGCTAGCGGTTGGGTTAATTGTTTTACCACAATGATCGGGTTTGGAAACGAGTCCCTGCTCGGGCGCCATTGTAACGCAGTTTATTTTCTTAGCCGAGGTATCCTCAATCTGTCCAGGTTCGTCAAAGGTCTGCTTCCTTTGAAATATGGCCACCACTGTAGTCCAATTCGTGCACTTAGGTTTCGTACTCTAAGCACCGCAACGTGCGTATAAGGGCTTCGTATATTCGATAGCAAAGTATAAGCGACGCAATGTGAATATGGTTGCAAGACTAATACGAACGATATAAATTCTTCGGATATCGCTCGGCTAAATACAGTAGCAATAATAATAACAATTCGAACGATATAAATGCTTCGGGTATCGTTCGGCTAACTACTATAATAATAATAAGAGTGATATAAATGCTGCGGATATCACTCGGCTAAGTACGGCAATAATAATAATATGAACGATATAAATTCTTCGGATATCGTTCAGCTAACTACTATAATAATAAGAGTGATATAAATTCTTGGGATATCACTCGGCTAAATACGGCAATAATAATACGAACGATATAAATTCTTCGGATATCGTTCGGCTAACTACCATAATAATAATAAGAGTAATATAAATTCTGCGGATATCACTCGGCTAAATACGGTAGCAATAATAATACGAAAGATATAAATTCTTCGGATATCGTTCGGCTAACTACCATAATAATAATAATAAGAGTGATATAAATTCTGCGGATATCACTCGGCTAAATACGGTAGCAATAATAATAATACGAGTGATATAAATTCTGCGGATATCACTCGGCTAAATACGGTAGCAATAATAATAATAATAATACGAACGATATAAATTCTTCGGATATCGTTCGGCTAACTACTATAATAATAATAATAAGAGTGATATAAATTCTTCGGATATCACTCGGCTAAATACGGCAATAATAATAATAATACGAACCATGGTACAATAAACAGGTATATGCATCAGCACAGGTGATAGTGAACAGATTGTCAAAATTTGTTAAATTCGCCACAATTTTATGTTTTCTTTTTACTAACTGTTTTGGTTGTTTGAAATTTTTAAAATAAAAGTTTAACAATCGTACTTTTCACAAAGAAGCTGAATTTTTGCACAAAAAAATTATAAAATATATACATATTACTTCAAAGCATGAACACATCCGAAAAACAAAGTGAAGCCTTCAAATGATATCAGACTTACTACTTTAGAATACCTATTTTCCAAAGACACTAAAATGCAAATGATTTTCTTTTTTTTCACAAATGGGATTTTTGTTTTAAATTGCTAGAGTTAGAATTCACAATGAAAATAAATTTGTATGCAAATATTTAATGAAAATGTTTTCAAACAATATCCTCAGGATCTGTAAGTAGAAGCGAACGAAGAACATATAAATAACGTTAAATTATAGCTGTTGTAGCAGTACTTGAACCAGCCGCTACGCACAAGTCGGTGACATGATTTCCTGATTCACGTGGTAAGCCTAGTACTCTGTTTCAAATTTCATGTGAAATTCTGACAGAACCCATACAAAAAATATTCAATCGAAATATTTGTGGAAAAATTTTGCTAAGCAAGTACTCTGTTTTAATTGTGAAAAACATGTGAAATAATATGAATGTTATTTATTTCCTACGAAAATTTTTGACACTAAAAATTTTTTCATTGAAAATGGAAAAAATAATTTCAATTAAAAAGGAAAAAAACTGAAACTGAAATAACTGATGTTGCGCAACATTTTCCACAAATTCAAACAGAGTACTAGGCTTTAAGCCTAGTACTCTGTTTGAATTTGTGGAAAATGTTGCGCAGCATCAGTTATTTCAGTTTGATTTTTTTTCCTTTTTAATTGAAATTTTGTTTTCTATTTTCAATGAGAAAATTTTTAGTGTCAAAAAATTTTCGTAGGAAATAAATAACATTCATGTTATTTCACATGTTTTTCATAATTAAAACAGAGTACTAGTTCAGCAACATTTTTCCACAAATATTTCGATTGAATATTTTTTGTATGGGTTCTGTCAGAATTTCACATGAAATTTTAAACAGAATACTAGGCTTTATACTCAAAAATTACAAATTTCTTTCAATAAAAATTATTAGCTAATTATGAATGCTTTACTAACCTTAACGTGTATATTACTTTTGAGTATGGCTGCTCTTAAAACAAACATGCGAGAACGGTTTTGATATTTCTTGCCCATGGAAATAGCTCGTTCAAAAGTACTACTGCGTTGATCAGTCTCCCTTGCATACAATATTTTATTGTGCGAGTCAATACGAGCCTGAATTTGTCCTTATAAAATCAACTGCATCACCTCGTTCTCCAAAGCCTTAACAGTACGATTGAAGGCGGTGGCCATTTTACGCATGTCGGCAGATAGATAGGGACTAAAGTGCTGAATCAGTGCACGATATCTAATCATTGTATACAGATTATTGACATGTGGGGCAATATACATATAAAGCAGCAAGTTGTCACGTATCTCATCAAGTAACTTAAGACATGAAGCATATTGGAATTCGTAGAACTTAAAGACAATATCTCTCAGTTGTGGTTCTAACTCTAGGAATAGCTTAAATGAGCTTGAGGAGATTACATTTTTTTGCAGTTCCTGGCGATCGAATGTGGTGAGAGCGCAAAGCCCTCCGTACATAGCGACATTATTGGGTGAAATCATTTCGGGAAAATCACAATGATCGAAATTGGCCAACAAAAAATGTTTGGCATTTTTAGTCTTTTTCTCACCTGGTTTGCATTCTTGGATCACTCGTTAAAATCAGATGTACTCTCTGCTTTACACACGTAGCTCAGTACGTGGGACCAATTTTGTAAATACACCGATACTTTAATGACCTTTAAACAATTAATTAACCACTTCTTTGCCACTGGTGCAATTATCTCTAGCACGGGAATAGAATTTAAGCGCATTGGACAAATCCCCGCAGCTTAGATAGTGACCGCCCAAATCATCGTAACCTCGCCATATACTTTACTTGATGGAACTTGATTTAAAGTTCTTCAGGTCCGAGTCAAGTGTTTCCAATTTTAGTGCAGCTTTTTTGCTCTTAGTCTCTACCCAGTTTTGATCGAATACCGATAATTTAAGGGCCTGGGCGGCCAAAGCCGGCTGTGTATGTCAGCAGTACTGCTGACATACACATCATTGAGCTTTTTATGCAACACTTAATACATGGTCACATTGTAAGTGGTCATGTCATAATTTATAGCCATTTTTAAAGCTTCCAAGCGCAACGAAGGACACACATCAGACACAAAAATTAGCCGAAACAAGCGGGCCAAGCCCACATAAGAATTTGCGTAGACTTCCAAATCCAAAGTGGGATTCTCAACAACTAATTGATGTTCTTCATTATTATCGTTGTCCTCCATTTACTTTTATTTATCTTGTGGACATGCACCTCGTTTCCATATATTTTTTTTATTTTAAAATTTAATTTTTATCACAACAATGATTAAAACTAATTTTGTTCACATAACATTTTATTTTATTTAACAAAGGCGTATTAGGGTGCCTCTGTGGCTGCTGGATAGCAATGCTACCTGTCAGTCCAATGGTCGTGGGTTCGATTCCCGCCGGAGACTCTGGGTGTTTTCCGCAGACAAGCAAATAGCTTCGCGGGCTGTGTTTGTTATAAAAAAAATAAAAAAAAATAGTTCCCCTTGTATGTTGTAATGAATTCGCTTTGCATATACCTGATAATTGTACCATGATACGAATGATATAAATTCTTCGGATATCGTTCGGCTAACTACCATAATAATAATAATAAGAGTGATATAAATTCTGCGGATATCACTCGGATAAATACGGCAATAATAATAATAATACGAATGATATAAATTCTTCGGATATCGTTCGGCTAACTACTATAATAATAATAATAAGAGTTCGGGTACCTTCTATTATACACACATGCACTAAAAGAAAGAATCGTATTCCAACTCATTCCTCCTGATTGTAACAAAACCTTGATCACTTATTCACCATAAAATATTAAGCAAATGAGAAGTTTTTCAATTGCTGGTCAACACAATGTATTGTGTGATATTTGTTTGTTTTGTTTATACGGTGTGTGTATGTTATGCAGAGGGTGTATACGGCGTATGCTTGAATGTTTTTATCACTATGGTATTCCTTTATATACGGTGTGTGTGTGTGTGTTGCTTCGTTGCAAACCAGATAGAGCAGTTGTACTTGCTTGTTGTTTTTGAATACTGTGCATGTACGTATGTTATATTGTTGGCGGTGCGAAGATGATTTGCAATGTATATTTATATATGCATGTTTATTTGTTTAGCTTATTTGAACGGCTGTTGATGATCAGTAGTGAGTGTTGGGTTAGGGTATAATTTGTAACGTCACGTTACAATATTAAATTTCGAATCCAGGGTTGTACAAGAGCAATATATTATAGTTTATGAAAGTGACCAAAATGGTTAAGAATTGTAAATTTTTCTTAAATAACACTACTTTATACCTCATGAAGAGTTGCACTGGTAAAAAAATATTAAAATTCCGCTTCCAGGGCTCGGATGTCTAAATTTGTTTATTCATAAAAGTAACCAAGGAAACTAACGTCGGTTTTTTACTAATTGAAACAATATCTTAGTTCAGAAAAAACTAAATTCGTATCGAAAATTAAAAAACAATAATTAAATTTAGATTCCAGAGTTGGAGAACTGCAATATTCTGTAGTACATGAAAGTGGCCAAAATGGTTACATATATTAAGTTTTGCTTAAATAAAATCATTTCATGCCTTTTTAAGGGTTGCATTGGTAAAAAATTTAAATTTCGTTTCCAGGGTTGGGAAATTGAAATATTTTGTATGCATAAAAGTAACCAAAAAGGCAATTGACTTTGTTGTTTTTGCTAATTAAAACTATTTTATAAGTCAGGAAGAACAAAATTGGTATTAAAATCCCAAAAAAATTAAAATTTCGACTCCTGGGTTGGACAAATGAAATATTTTATGGTGCATGAAAGTGACAAAAATGTTTAAAAATTTTATTTCGTTTGTCAAGTAAAACCAAGGTTCAGAAAATACACACATCAAACATACAGCGTGCTGTTCAAAAGTAACCAATCAAAATATTTTCTAGTTTTTGGTAAATTTTAAAATAAAAGAGTGTAACTTAAATTTTTTAAATTATATATTTTGTTTTTAACTTTTTAGTCGGATCTATTATTTGCGTTTAGTAAATGTTTCCAATTGCAACTGCAAAACTGTTATTAGCGTACATCAGTGTTGTCAGATTAGGGGGTTTCCCCCTAGATATAGGGGTTTTTTTCTATTTAGGGGCAGATTTAGGGGTTAATATTCTTTAGGGGGAAATTTGGGGGTAAGAAAATTTTATATAGGGGATTTTTAGGGGATTTTCAAATTTATAGTTTGGTACATAATAGTACATAATTTAACAACTGAGCATGTCGAAGATGTATCGAAATGACGATTTTGAAACTAATCACGCATATACAAACATTAAAACATTTTTCTCGTTAAATCTATTTTGTTGGTTTTCCTTGAACTGCAAAATATAAATTTTAAAAACTTGTTCATCTTTACAATTTATTACCAATATTCCAAAAAAGTATAACATATATAAACAAAAATATAAAAAGGAGTGGGAAGCAGATCAGCACTTTAAGGGTATTGTATTTTTAAATAAAATTTTAAACACAATAAATGCAAAATTAAATTTCAGATTGGTTAGCCCATGTCCAGGGATACAACTACAAAGCTTTATGAAAAACATATTGGATTTGCATTCCAAATAAAAGAAGTACATGTACCCGTAACAAACTTCCTCAAGCCGTCTCTTACAAAAGAAAGAAAGATTGCATATATATTTTTTTTGGGTGCTTTTTATAAAAAAATAAAATAAAAATTTGGGAGTTTTCGTGCTTTTTGCGTAAGAATGATAGTACCTCAATTCAAATTCAATAGAGATAAGAATGATGAAACCAAATTACTACTTAAACTTTTCTGCTTTGGGGGGTTTTTTTAAGAAAAAATGTAGAATCTAGGGGGTTTCTAAATTTTTTTGGGGGGAAGAAAAAAAATTATCTGACAACACTGGCGTACATGTACTTTTTTCACACACAAACATTTACTTAAAATTCAGCCTCACGAGAATCTTCATATCGCACATCAATGGTGCTCAAAATTAAAATGCTTTTGTATTAGTGAGATGCAGTAAAACGAAAAGATTTTTATAAAATTGTGATCGTATAAAATTGTTTCGTTTTAAAAATATGTTTAATAATTCAGTTCTTAATTATTTTGATACTTGGTAATACAGAAAATGTTAACTTATATTTTTGACAGTTAAGAAATGAAAATTTATTTTTTTACTTGTTTTTTATTATATTTACATAGAAAAACATAGGGAATTCAGTTTAAATTGCACATATCAAATGTCCAAATTTTTTTAAAGAACTATTTGAACAATTAGTCAAGTCAAATATAACTTTTTGCTTTTAAGGAAGCAAAAGCAAGAAATTAAATATATGTGTCTACGGTAATGCATCTGTGTCAATTTCACAAGAGCAAAATATGCTTTAAATCAAGAGTGCCCAGTAGGGCGTCTCGAAAAAAAAAAGTTCGCCGTACACCACAGAATATAAAGTATTGTTGCAAGGCAGTTTTGAAAAAAAAAAATTTAATTTATTTTGCCGAAAGTAGGGGTCGCCAAACCACATTTTTCGTTATATCTTCGACATTTATAGTCCTATCTCAAAGTGTGATATATCGATGTTTTCGTCTTGAGGAGGCCAATATTTTGATTTAATAGTCATTAACCTCAAATATCTCATTCTAGTATTTACCTACCAGATCTCAGTTTCTACCACCCTATTGTCAGAAAATTAAAGCCCGCAAAAAATCATTAAACTTTTGTTAAAGAAGTTTTTCGATATTTCCAACAGAACTGTTAAAAATACAATTTATGTTTTTTGCCGAATGTAGGGGTTACCTTTTTGAGTATTTTTGTCAGATTTTCTGTATTTACTGTCGGATCTCACAGTGCGATATATCGATGTTTTTGTCTCGAGGAGGTCAATGGTCATCTTTAATATTCATTGACCTCAATATAACCGTTCTAATAGTTAAGGCTGTTCTTATGAAATATTTCCATAATTCCGGTAGATCTATAAGAAAAAAATTCATGTTTTTTGTCGAGCCTAGGAAATGTGATTTTAAATTGATTTGAAATTGATTTGAAATTTTTCGTACAAAATTTTATACCCGGAAATCCATCTTTCGGTTAGACGTTAACGGGAGATTAAGTAAATTCGAGTTAGTTTAAATCCTCTAATAATGGAAGTAGTACCGTTATTACTCTCATAGTTTATTTATTTTTGTATTATCCGTGAAATATCTGTTGGAATTATCAATATTTAATCGTGTCGTGTCAAGAATTAATTTAAATAAACTAAAAAATGTCTTTTACTATCAGTGAATTAAACAACACTAAATTACCAACTAAGGGTGATGTTATTAATTTCTTTTTACATCTTCGGCATAACGCTGGTAGAATTCGAAAGCTGGGTGCTTTTAAACAAGAAGTTTTGAGAGGTATCATCATTTTGTGGCATTTTGTTAAAAATTTCATAGACTTCGAAAGTGACTCATATTACCATATGATCAATTGGACCAAATTTTAATTGACTGAGCCGCCGTGCTTGCAGTTCTATATGCAAGACCAGCTGGAAGCATTACAGTTTTCAAAAGAAATAATCGAGATACCAGGTAGCACAAGAAAAACAACTTTGTTTGATAGTTTTGTTGACTAACCTTAATTAATTTCACAGAATATACGTGCCATTCTCAAAACACCGAGCGTTTTGTTCATGTAGTACATGAGTCTGCCATGGCTGTTACCGATGAGCAACGCCTAGGCCACATTTTTTCCAAGCTCGAAAGCCGTGAAAAATATAGCCAACTTGGGTCATTTCAAAATATGATTAAATAAAATTGTTTTAATATACACAGATCTTTGAATTTTTATTGTATTGGTACAGATATTATGGTAAGTTCGAAAAGAGTGTATCACTATTTAAAAAAGAAGATACTAGGCAAAAACATCGATATATAATACTATAAAATCCGACTGTGAATACCGAATATATGATAACTGTTTAAAAAGTCAACCCCTACATTCGGCAAAAAACATAAATTATATTTTTTTAACACTTCTGTTGGAACTATCGAAAAACTTCTTTAACAAAAGTTTAATGATTTTTTGCGGGCTTTAATTTTCTGCTATTAGGGTGGTAGAAAATGAGATCTGGTGGGTAAATACTAGAACGGGATACAAAATACCATTGACTATTAAAGCAAAACATTGGTCTCTTTGAGACAAAAACATCGATATATCACACTTTGAGATCCGACTGTAAATGCCGAAGATATAACGAAAAATGTATTTTGGCGACCCCTACTTTCGGCAAAAAAAATTAAAAAATTTTTTTCTTTAAAATGTCTTACAACATTACTTCGTATTCGGTGGTGTACGGCGAACTTTTTTTTTCTTGCCTATATGGCGAGACGCTCTAGTGCCCAGGCTATAGGCTGTGTGTTTTAATACTCGCATACAGCACCTAGCACTATCAATACAAAATACAAGTTAAGAAATTTCTTAGTGGAATTTCTAAAAAAATAATATTTTGTTTTTACCGGTCAGCACGACCGCACTTTTTTTAAATCAGAACTAAATTAATTTTACAAAATTTCTTAATTTATATCAAACTAAATGACCTAAATCTAGAGGTGGCGTGATTTTACAATCATTGCACTATTGCAGTTTTGGGAAATACTTTAAAATATTATTGCTTAATAATAATTGCACTATTGCAGTTTTTGGAAAATACTTTAAAATATTATTGTTTGAACTAATTAACGAAACACGCTGATTAAGTCAATTGCAAAATATATACTTATGATTAACTTATTGAGAAAGAGTTCGTTAACTTTGTTTGAGTTAACTCTTCCCCTCTTAAGTCGATTGCCCCAATCGATTATTTATTAATTTGGGGGTTTGAAATTTGCAGAAATGGTACACTTTTTATATTTGGGATGTAACCCGTGTTTATTTGTGGTTTCGACAATTTATACTTTTTCCGCTTAATCTTTAAAATCATTACAAATGCTATTAAAAAAAATTACATGTGCATTTCTATTATTACTTGTTAGTATTTTAATGTTATCCTCATGCTGCAGTTGAGTTTAACGTATAAATTTTCAAGTTTTAAATTAAGCTTTGCATTATTATTTTCTTTTATTTTTGTAATTAGATTAGGTAAAATAAGTGTATCATATATCTTTAGATTAGAATTAATATATGTTTTATTTAGTACATTAATTTTACAATTTTCGAATCTGATAAGAAACGTTCCTTTTTGTTTTGTTTTTTATTTACTGCAGTGTTATTTTCCCTTCAAAATGTTTAAATATAATCAAACCTTGAATAATTTCAGTAACTGTGTTTTTTTCTGACTTTTCGAGCTCACATTGAGCCTCTCTAAAATCTAAAATAAGTATTTGATAAGCATTTATTGTCTAATATAATTAAATTTTGTTCCAGGTTTTTTAATGTTTACTGTATAAATATTATTATTGTTATCGGCTAATATTTCTGTTTGGTTTAATATTATTGATTTATTTTGAATGTTTGGTAGGGTCTCAAATTTTATTTTTGACAAAATATTAGAAGAAAATTGGGGTATCAGTAATGTTAATATGATCTTATTATTTTGAAAAAGTACTACAATTTTTATGCTACTATAACTCTCGAAGTCTGTGATTAAGTCTAATTTCTTTTGTGTCAAATTGTCGGTGGGAATAACGCCCAACTTGCAGGAAAATATTATTCGTCCAATGTCCTCGACATGGTTGTTCAGAAGTAGTATGTAATTGTTAACTATGTATACGTGTTGGATGAATTGAACTTCATCTTCGAGTGTTTTAATTCTGTTTTGTGTTTGGGATCTAAAATTATTAATGTACCTACTAATGAGAAGTTGTTGTTTGTTTATATGTTTCGTAATATTATTAATTTGTTCGCTCACGATATTGTTCATGAGAGTTAAGTTATTAATTGTTCTGTCAGTAGCCTGTTCACTATCATGTATTTTTGATATGGTTTCTCGTATTTTCTGTTCGTCATCACTGTCCATGGATCCTGCTATGATCTTTAAACCTTTTCCTACAATGTTAAAAAGTCCTCTTTTGGATTTAGAATTTATATGGAGGTTATTTATTCATGTGCTGAGTAATAAAAAGTTTTTATTTATTGTACTAATAAGTTGTTTATCTTCAAAAGTGGTGGCATTTAACGTTCTTAGGTTTTTTTTTTTAGGAGTAGGACCAGCACTCAGAGGTTAACCCCTACATATGTAGTGCATTGTGCTGGAACTAGGAAAATAGATTTTGGGAAGGAGGATAAAGGGAGTAGTGTCTGTGGATATTCGATTTGAACTTCCTCAAATTGGCGGGGAAGACATCTGCAGGTAGTTTGTTCCACATACGGACTGTTCGGCCAGAAAACGAATTTTCTCTGTAACGCGTTGAGCGTAAGAAAGATTGGGTTTCAGGAACAAGTTCCCTAATTTCACCAGAACACCTGCCATTGTAGTAACGATAGAACAACGAGTTGGCTACCCTACTGTCTCCGATGAGTTTCATAGCCCCCTCCTGTACGCGGTATTTTACCGTCTTAAGAAGCCAAGGCACTTGAATGCTTTTTTTGCGACCTGAAAGACATGTTCCGTCCATCTGACATCACACTGCACTTTCATGCCCAGAACATCAAGAGCACCTGACTCCATAATACTTACACCACCCATAGAAACAGATGAGGCAGCATGGTCATACGTACGTCGATGCGTAAGCACACAACACTGGGTCTTACGGGCATTAAAATCGACTCTGTTCGCCTGACCCCATTCGAAAATCTTCGCGAGGTCACTATCCAGAACGTCATTCATAAACTGCCTCCTCGTCTCGATTTCAGACGTTAACGTCCTGCAGTTAAATGAATGAGAATGCAGAAGGCTGCTATCATCTGCGAAAGAGTAAATAGGACAGGAAGTTTGGGAAAGTAAATCGTTAAGAAAAATTAGAAATAGAGTAGGAGAAAGAACGGATCCCTGCGGTACCCCTGAGTTGACTCTGAACTCATCGGATGAGACCCCATCTATAACAACTCGTATAGAGCGATCCCTGAGAAAGCTCGATATAAACCGAGAGAAGGTGTCTCCGACACCAAATGCAATAAGTTTGGAGAGGAGTGCTCCATGGCACACTCTATCGAACGCCTTAGAAATATCTAGAGCCACCACTTTACTTTCGCCAAAACGGTGTGTGGAACTACACCAATTTTCCGAAAGAAGTGCCAGTAGGTCACCCGTAGAGCGGCCTGTGCGGAAACCATACTGGCGGTCGTTTAGTAAACTGTTGGACTCCATATATTTCTCAAGATGGAAGTTAAGCATAGTTGCCATCACCTTCGATATAGCAGAACATATTGCAATCAGGCGGTAATTTTCAGGGTTATTAGCCACTCTCTTTTTGGTGATTGGCGTTACATTAGCAACCTTCCAGCACATTGGAAATTTATTGTATACTGAAAAGTTTGGCTAATGGACGTGCTAACATTAAAGAGCACTGCTTCAGGACCAGTGCAGGGATTCCATCCGGCCCAGGAGACATCCTTGTACTGAGTTCCGCAAGGACCCTTTTAAATGCACGTGCTCGAAAAAATATCTTAGGCATACGTTACGGATACTCTGTCGAGCGCGGGGAGTGGTTGAGAGCTATTAGGCAAGTGAGAGTTACTTGCAAATATTTCAGCCAGTATATTAGCTTTATCAACCGGGTCAGTAAATATTTGGTCATTCCTCAAAAGAGTTGAAGAACTAGCACTTTCCTTAACACTTTTGACGAATGACCACAAACTCTTACTACCCCTCGGGGCAATGAGAATTCTAGTGCGACTACGCTGCTCGTATAAAGCCTTTCTGCGTCTTAACACATTGGCACATGAAGATCTTGCCTTCTTGCGTAGCAAATCAGTATAGGCATTTTTGTTATTACGCCAAGTACTGAACGCTGACTGAACCAAGACTGCGCCCTAGGTTTAACCGAAATTTGCTTACAGGGAATAAAAGCTTTCATCCCCAGTAGAATTGTGTTTTCAAACATTTTCGCCATGGAATCGACATCATTGTCAAGCAAACATAGTTTCCAATTAAAATTCCGAAAGAATTCATTGAGTTCGGCCCAACGACCCTTTTCGTAAATATATTTAATACGCTTCGTGGCTGCACGCGAAACGTTGCGAAGTTTGAAGAACGGAAAGGTTGCGGAAATGGTGCAATGATCCAAGTTACCGAGAGGTGCATTGAAGGTAACTTCATTCCTTTCAGGATGTGAAGTTAGGAAAAGGTCAATCGTATTATGTTGGTGCCCTTCAACACACGGAATATGTGTTGGTTCGTTAACTAATTGCACAAGGTGATTATGCGCGGCGAACAACTCAGCAAATTGGCCCTCTGAGGTTCTGTGGCTCGAATGGCGAAGCCAAGATGTGTTATGAACATTGAAATCACCAGCAACAACAATTTCACTGCTCGGACAACTATCAAGAATCTTCGATATGGAGTCGGAAAGAGTATCGAAGCCATGTATGGTAGCATCTCTTTCCGCGTTTGGACTTCTATACAGAAACCCGAAATGTAAAAAGTGTGTACCTACTTTAAATATAACCCAAAGACAGTTAAATTCTGCGTCAGACATGCATAATGGTTGCTGGCATTGGTACACAACTTCATTGCGTACATATATTGCAAGGCCCCTAAGAAGAATAAAAAGCGACAGGAGGTGATACCCGGGCAAATGAAAATCCTGTGGATCAGCATCCTCATGTACCTGGGTTTCACTTAAGGCGAAAACATCCGGCAGATGGAGACAAACGTGAGCACATACATAAAAGAAATTCGCTCTTAACCCACGTATGTTACAGAAGTCGATTCTGAACTTAACCGCCATCACAAGATAAAAGAAAAAAAACCGAAATCTGAACTCTAGATTAGAGAATACAATGAAATAACTACAACTGCTGTGACCATTCATTAGCCATTGTTATGCATTCATTAGTGAATGATCCAGCCGCTATCAGTACACCGCACCAATAAAATAAAGTTTTTATTTTATTTTATTTATGGGAAGAGGGTTCGGAGGCGCATAACATTGCAGAAACACAGGTCATAAAAGCCCTGGTCTGGTCGACTTCCATTTTCCCACAATAGCTCATAGTGCCAACACTGGTATGGGCTGTCGTCACTGATGGTGAGGAATGCACTGTTTATTGTTTGTTGTTTTTTCTTGTTTGGGTTATTGATTGTGTATTTTATTATTGCAATGATTTGGATTATGTTTTAAGTTGAAGGTATTTATTGTTTTAATTTAATATTTGGTGCGCGCGTATTTAATATTTAAAATTCTATTTATTTGTTTTTCTGTTGATTGGAATTTCTGTTCTTTATATTTTTGTGTTTATTTTTTTGCCTATAGGCTGCCACTTATTTATTTAATTTGTGATTTTCTTAAATAACTAAAACACAGCCCGGACTGACAGACATAAAGACGAAAAATGTGTTAACGGCACGAGAGGCAGAATACTACTCCTCTCTTCGGAGATCAACAACATCGTGTCCTCATATGCAGTCAAGTTTATGAAGTGAAAAACTTTATCATAGTAGCTGATCGTATTCTGTTCACCTGTTTTGATAGGTATGTAGCCATTATTGTTGGTCAGGTCTTGCACGTTCATATATAGGTATATATAGGTTTGTCATTTCGTGTGTAATTTCTTCGATATGCACATGGGACCCCATAAAGTATATATATTCTGGATCCTTATGAATAGCGATGACGATTGAGCGATGTCCGTCTGTCTGTACGTGACATCGGTTTTCCCAAGCCCCCAGAAGAACTAGAGACTTCGTTCTTGGACCGTTTTTTTTTAATCTTGGACCAGCACTCAGGGGATGACCCCATATATGCAAGGCATTGCGCCGAAACTGAAAACGAGGGGATAGCATTGAGGGGACAGATTAGGAAAGATGAGAAGATAAACAGTGGTTTTTGTAGCTATTTCAACCTTTTACTTCGCCGGCTAATTTTTGCTACAGGGCCGACGAAGGTGGGTGCTGTTACTCTGCTTTTAGTACATGATAGTGTCAGTCGCTGCCAATTATGTTCATTGATCAGTGACTCTGCCTTCATCATTCATTCATCATTGAAACAGGCTGGCAACCACTAACACAACCACGCACTAATGCTGTTCAGAAGAATTCAACACAATATTTCATGACAGCGCGGGCTCGAACTCACGACCCTCCGTCTCGTGATCTACTACTTCAGCCAACAGCACCCATGATTGGAAATGAATTTAAATGGAGTGCTTTTGAAATTCAGAAAGATCCAAAGCATGGTTCCAGAGCTGGGAAGCTTACACCTATTTCTCGACGCAAAATTTATACCAAAAATCAATTATTTTTTTTAATGTTTGTATATTAATTTAGGTCTATTAAAAACTAAAAAAAAAATAAAAAAATTTTCCAGTAATGGGAAACATAAAATTTTTTTTCGGCCTATTCCGTATATTGTAGTACATGTAGTAACTAAAATTGTTAAAAATTTTAAGTTCTTCTTTAACAAAGCCTCTTTATACGTAATGAAGATTTGTATTGGCCAAAAAAAATTTTTAATTCAAATTTTGCTTCCAGGGGTGGGAAATTGAATTTTTTTTATACATGAAAGTATGCAATGCATTGCATATATAGGGGCCTTCCCCAAGATTAAAAAAAACAGGCAATAGATATTGTTTTTTTTTGTTCTTTGCTAACTAAAACTGTCTTATAATTTAGGAAAAACAAAATTGGTATCAAAAATTAAAAAATAAAATATCGAATCCAGGGATGGACAAGTGCAATATTTTATGGTACATGAAAGTTACCAAAATGGTAAAAAATTTGCAATTTTTCTTAAATAAAACTACTTTATAACTCAAGAATCGTTGCACTGATAAAAAGAGCAAAAAAAATTAAAATGCCGTTTCCAGGGTTGGAAAAATTAATTTTTTTTTTGTACATGCAATATTTGTTAGTACATGTAATAACCAAAATGGTTGCAAAATTCGAGTTTTTCTTAAACAAAACTACTTTATACCTCATGGAGATTTGCATTGATAAAGAAAATTTTAAAAAATTTAAATTTCGCTTCCAGGGTTAGGAAATTAAAATGTTTTTTTACTAATTAAAACTATTTTTTAGTTCAGGAAAAACAAAATTGGTATCATAAATTTAAAGAAAATCAAAATTTAGATTCCAGATTAGGATAATTGCAATATTTTGTGGTACATAAAAATGACCTAAATATTAAGTTTTTCTTAAATAAAACTATTTCATTATGTATGAATTTTTATTAGTCGAACTTTTTCTTATGTAAATTGTTAATTTTTTATCGGGCTTAAGTTCGAATCTTGCATGACTGCAAATTATTTTTTGTTATTTTTTTTTTTTTAACTATTTCATGCCTCATTAAGAGTAACATTGGTAAAAAAATTTAAATTTCGTTTCCAGGGTTGGGAAATTGAAATATTTATTCTGCATAAAAATAACCAAAAAGGCAATTGACGTTGTTTCTTTTTGCTAATTAAAGCTGTTTTATAACTCAGGAAGAACAAAAATGGTAATAAAATCTTGAAAAATCAAAATTTCGACTCCAGGGTTGGACAAATGAAATATTTTATCGTACACGAATGAGTGAGTGTTTAAAAATTTTAATTTTTTTATCAAGTAAAACTATGTTACATCTCACTAAGAATTGAATTGGTAAAAAAATAAAAATTCGCTTCCAGAATTGGAAAATCGAAATATTTTTCGTACATAAAAGTACATACATAAATTCCAAATTTTGTGTTTTTAGCAGGGTAGGAAAAAATTCTACTCGCGAATAAAATTTTATTTTATTCTTTGGTTTTAAAATTTGTTTTCGCAAATTTAAAAATAGAATTCGCGAAAAGAATTTTATATTTTATTCTTGGCTTTTTTAATTCTCCTCGCGAAAGAATGAAATCAGCTTTTGGTTATTTTTTTCATTTGCGAGGAGAATTAAAAATATAAAGAATATAAAATAAAATTCCTTTCGCAAAATCAATTTTTTAGAATTGTGGCAAACGAATACAAAACGAACACAAACGAATTCAAAAAGAAAAATTCTTTCAAAAATTATACCTCGGCATGTTTTGCTTTTTGCATACGTGTGGTTGTGTATGTTGATCGTGAAAATTTTGCTTTTTAGTGAAAAATTTACTTTAGTGTGTTGTTTGTTGTTCGGACAATTATAAGTGCGCACTTACATACATACATATGTTCGTAGGTAGATATTTATAAGGGCTGTAAGACAATGTGTTTGGATGTTCGTGCATATATGTATGTATGTGCATATATTATGTACATGTATTAGGGAGGGCCCATTTCTTTGAAAAAACAAGTTTTAAAATTTCTGAGGCGATTTCTTTTATTGATTTTAAAGTCTTTTACCCTGTTTATATGATACAAATAAGTACCTCTCTTAACACAGTTTTTGGACAAATTATGTTATTTTGAGTGCATAGCTATTTGAATAATAACTTAATTTTTTTTACTATAGGTAATACCTATGCTTAAAATTGCATTCTTTACAGTTTTCGAAATAATTTATTCAGGTTAATATCTTTAGCATTTCTCAGGAACAATACTAATATAAAAAATATAGTAAAGTTAATCAGAAGTGGGTACATACATATGAAAAAATACAAAGTCATAAAAAATATTCAATATACATATGTTATGTACATACCAGAGTACTTCAAAATCACGATTTTTCTTGATTTTGTTCAGCACGCAAATTTTTGTTCATTGCAAAGATTAAAGAAAAATTCAATGATGATTAAAAATCATTTCATTCTGATATATACATCAAATTCTGATTATGAGTAAAATTAACAAAAGCATTTTATGAGCAAGATCGCACAGGCAAGAGAAGGGCTTGCAGTAAATTCATCGTGTCCAAACGCTCTTATTCTCATTAATTCACACAACATGTTTGAACCGACCGTCTGTGTGACTTGAGCAATATGATATACGAACAATGCAAACAACATAACCAATTCAACACTGATACATGAGTGGAGGTACAGGTTTAGTATTTATTTGAATTTGTTCATCAAAAACAAAGTTAAAGGGAATACACATGGGCAAATGCACGGTGGTTTATGGGACTTTTTTCTTTACAAAATTGAAACAAATGAGAATGTGTGCACAAGTTTGATAATTTGTTTGTTTTTTATTGTTAAACATGTGTCCGATTAAGAGAACAAATTTAGTTGAATTACATACGCCGAAATACACATGAAAATTTGTTTAAGTCAAATTTCCAAGAAAGTTTACACCTTGTCGCCTCAGCGTAAGGGAAAAAATATAATACGGTCCATATTAAGTGAAATAATTATGGAAAACGAATAAGTACTGGAGGGCTACTTATGCTGTAGAAAATTTGTGCTTCTCAATTTTAGCTTAATAAGAAATACAAATTAAATAACACAAAAAACACCACTGTAAAGGAGAACAAATAAAAATAAACAAAAATAATAATAAATATTATTTGCAATATCGAACTGCAAATAAAAATAATATTTTCTTAAAAAAATTTCCTATTTTGTCATAAACAACGCGAATGGACATCATAAACCACTGTAAATTAAAATAAAAAAACAAGCGTGCCTTTGTTGATAGGAATGAACAAATTCATACACAATGATTTCTTGCTTTTTGTATTTTAATGTTGATCAAATTTTTGAGCGTTGAGCCGAATAGACAAGTACACAAGTTGACAAGTTTGATTCGACCTATGATGAAAATAAGCAAGTGTTCAACTTGCATGTGGTTCGATTGCCTTATAATGAACAATGCATATAAAAGCTTGAGCAAGTTTGATTAATGTTTTTATTCCTAGCTTAAAAAAGATTATTGTTGTGAGTAAGCCGATGTGTTTAGCACAGAACCAGCAAAGAGGCATATGTTCGGTTGATTTAATATCAACAACAAAAGAGAGTGTGCGGGCAAGTTTGATCATTTGCAAATAAAAGACAAGTTTTTTGTGCCTTTGTTATTGTTGAACGGTTTTTTAATCAACAAGTGAAGTTCTCTGGTACATACATCATATGTATGCATGTATGAATGTTATTTGGCCTGCCCTTTCGCAGTGTTTTAACAATATATTTTTTATGAAACCTAATTAAATATTAATTAGGGGAAACCACAGAAAAAAACCGAAAAACTTTCAAGCAATTGCCAAAACACTGAGGAACTGATTAAAAGTAATAAAGCCATTGATGACAAAGGGCGAAACTGTAAATATGCAGCTGCATGTTTTTCCTTTCCAATCCAGGAATAATATATATATATATATATATATATATATATATATATATATATATATATACATATATATATATATATATATATATATATATATATATATATATATATATATTTATTAGCTTTAAAACTTTGTATGAAAATAATTATGAATAATATTAAATGTATTCTTATGTTCTTCATTTATATATACATAAATATGTAATAATATTCGCAAAACCAATTCTTTTGCTAATGAGGATAGGATTTTCTTTCTCTTCATTTTCACAAAACAAATTGTTTTGCTTTTTCAAATACAAGACAATTTTATTACATTTATATACCATAAATTTCATTGGTATTTCCCAACATCTTCCTGCCTTAATTGTTTGGAAAAGAAAAACCTGCAGCTGCATATTTGCAATTTCACTCTTCCTCATCAAAGTAAAAAACTGTTATTTGGAAACTTATGTGTTCGTCTCTGAGAATAATTTTATGGGTAATGTTTTGCCAATTATTTGAACGTTTTTCTCTTTTTTCTGTAGTTTTCCCTAATTAATATTTAATTAGGTGTCATAAAAAATATGAGTGATAAATGAATGAATATTTGGAATCCTGGTATATATGCTTAAAAAACTGCTACTGATGATCAGTTCCTTTCAGTTTGTTGTTTGTGAGTGTCTACATATGTGAAAATGGGTCGCAAAAATGTTTTTGAGTTTTCAAAGTACGTTATATATGATGCAGAAAATAATACTTCAACATGTATTCTCTGCCAAAGAATTCTTAAAGGAAAATTATCTGGAAATGTAAGACGGCATTATGAATCAATACACAACATTAAAATAAATGTGGATGAAAAGAGCTTACTGAATCCTTCATCCAGTAGTAGTAGTGTCTCAAAAAAACGAATCAGTAATATTCATATATATATTTATTCAGTTTGTTGTTTGTGAGTGTCTACATATGTGAAAATGGGTCGCAAAAATGTTTTTGAGTTTTCAAAGTACGTTATATATGATGCAGAATATAATACTTCAACATGAATTTTCTGCAAAAGAATTCTTAAAGAAAAATTATCTGGAAATGTAACACGGCATTATGAATAAATACACAACATTAAAATAAATGTGGATGAAAAGAGCTTACTGAATCTTTCATCCAGTAGTAGTAGTGTCTCAAAAAAACGAATCAGTAATATTCAAATTCCGTTAAACAAAAATGAGTTCCTATTATGTTGTGTTGGTCTTGTGACAGTTCATAATATGCCATTTAGAATATTCGATGGTGATGAATATTTTAAAAAGCTTTGCGCCCTTACGAAGAGTTCCACAATACAAATATTAATTCCAAAAGCATTGTCTCTCAAATGAATACTGTAGCAAATGAAATAAAACTTAACATTTCAAAAGCCATCTTTAGAAAAATGATTTGCTTAAAAATTTATGTTGCCACGCGCATGGAAAAGAGTATTCTAGGTATAAATGTGCAATATATTAAAGACTCTAAAATCAACATTAATACCATTGGAATGATTCAGCTAAGAAGAAGGCATACTGCTCAATTCCTCAAGGAGGAGATAATAAATTGTTTGAAAGACTTCAAAATTGACATTTCCCAGATATATGCTTGCACTTCCGATAATGGTGCAAATGTCATTAAAATATCAAAGCTACTGCAAGAACTTCAGGAGGAAGTCTTAACACAAGATCCAATAAGTGATGATGAAGATTTCGATGCAGTTCATACGTCTCTTTCGTCTGTTATGGCAGTTGTTAGATGTGCTGCGCATACAATTCAACTTGCAGCCCATGATGTGTTAAAAACAGTTCAAGCAGAAGTAGATGAATGTCGAAAAATTGTTAAAAGTATACGCAATATCGTTAGAAACGACAGTTCAGTCGATTTACAAATGCCCATAATTGATAACGCAACTAGGTGGAACTCTACATATAAAATGATAAAATCATTGGAAAATTTTAAAGAGTATATTGAAAATTCCAACGATCTCAACAGTTCTGAGCCGGATTGGAGTTTCATAAATAAATTCTTAAAATCATTCAAACCATTGTCAGAATGCACCACAAAATTCCAACTGGAACAATATATAATCGGTGATTTCTACAGAGATTGGTTATGCTGTGAAGTTGAGCTCGAAGAAATGGTAGAGGATAATATTTATGCGGAAAGCTTATTGAACTCCATGAAGAAGAGAAAGCAAAGCCTCCTAGTAAATGATGCATTTCTGTCAGCAATTTATTTAGACCGACGATTCAATTTCATACGTGCACCATTTTTGTCAGAAGAACAAAAGAAAACGGCGGTGCTAAGCTCCGGTATATTAATACATAATTATGCACGCAAACCTAAGATATTTTTTATTATATTTCAGAATCATCTACTACACACCCAAGAAATCATTAAACGTCTTACAGGCGAATTTCCGGAGACACAAAAGGAGCCCACTCCAATAAACGATTTACCTTCATGCTCAGGAAATTTTTCAAAACTTGAAGCAAAAATGAATCTCATGGTTGAAAAAACTCCACCCACGGATAGATCGACAAAACAAAAATTAGAGAATTTGTGTAACACCTAAAGAGTTCCGTTCGAAACAAATATATTGGAGTACTGGAAAAATCCAAAATTAGCGGATCCAGAACTGGGCAAATTGTTAGATGTTGCATTATCAGTCCCTTCAACACAGGTTTCCGTTGAAAGGGCATTTAGCGCTCTCTCAATAATTCTAACAAAAATGAGGTCCAAGTTATCAAAAGAAACTATAAACAATTTACTTTTAGTAAAGCTAAATAAAAACTTGATTGAAGACATAATAATAGCTGATAAAACCGCCAATGAATAGAATTGTTTAAATATGTACATTTGAGTGGTTGTTAAAAATTATAGTTTGGATTTGTTCAAGTGTCATATTCTAAATCGGTGGGTATTTATAAAAAACTACCCTAAAAAATTTGTTGGGAGTGCGATACTGATTGACCTGAAATTTTTATTAAGTTAGTTTTTTATAAATACTGATCGAACTATGTATATACACATTTACCCACTTATTCGTAATACTTATCAAAGTTTTATGAAACTAATTTTATACTGAAATCTTTTTAATAAACCTTTTATAAACATTTTATAATTTATTATGAATATAGCCCTTAAGTTTTACTGAATTCTCGTGTGATATGAATAAAACATAATTGAATTATTAGAAATTTATTATACTCTCTGGCTAAATGCATATAATTTTCAGGATGGAAGATAATCACGATGATAAATAAATTTATACTCTTTTTTAAACTAATTTAAGAAATAAACCACATTTGCCTACTACTTTGTTAAAGGTTGTGAAAGGAAAAAATCAAATCCCAAAAAAGACACAAAAACGCCTTCTTAAAAATTGCATTATTTTAAAATGACATTTAGACATTTGGCTTAATTCACAAAAAAATTTTCTGACTTATAACAGATTAATAAAACAAATTTTCATACAAAAAATTGTTTTATAAGTCTCTTATTAATCAAAAAATTTTTTTGGAATTAGATAGATATTATATAAAAAAATTCAGCCGATAAATATATATAGGTTTTTGATTTAGTCAGAGTTCAAAATATTTAAACTTTATAGATACATAAGTAATTTTTCCCTAAATATTCTCTTTAAAATGACATAAAAATTCATCCAGATATTTAAAAACTAAACTCAACACATTCGGTATACCTATTTGGCGAAATTATGTCATTTTGAATATGCCAAAAATTTTTTAATAAACATTTTGAATTTTTCCTTTGGCATAATATCGTTATACCTAGGTAGGATGAAAGAAAATATCTGACCAAATTTCATCAAAATAGAAAAAGATCGCGGATAAATACTGGTCGATTTGACATGGAATTACCCATATGTATGCAAAATATATTATAAAATTGTTTCGTAGTAGCTAGTTATTATAAAAATTTCTGCGTACAGTGAAGTACACCCCTAATGTACATACGCACATATATTATTATTGTCTTTCAATCGATGCTTATTGGCAGTTCTTTTAATTGTTACCAAAAAAACACTTTCAAAGGTAAATTTAACCCTTGTATGTAATATATGTACATATTTATATTCGTATGAATGTGTGTACATCCACTCATCCCTATGCAATCATAAATACCTACGTACATACATCCTAACATACCATACTTTCAAAACACAATTACTAATTATTTTTCAACAACAGCAACAAAAGCCAAGAACACAACATGTACGATTTTAAATATGCGAAAAAAAACCATGTGGATATGTATGTAACTACTTTTTACTTATAGTTCATAAAACAAAATATACATGTACATACATACATGACTATCAAAAGGCAGTAACACAGCATACATATGTACACACATCTATACGTGCAATCCATACATACATTTCTTTTGTCAAAGAAAACATAAGTATACACAAGAATACTATTCCCAAAATATTCTTTTCTATATATTCCATTCTTATTCCTCTCGCGAATTTTATTTTATTATATTTGGGAATTTTATAAATAGAATTCGTGAGAGGTATTTATTTTTTTCCTTACGAATTTTATTTATAATATTCGCGAGAAGAAAACAAACTTGAAGAATTAAAAATAAATTTCTCTCGCGAATTCTATTTATAAAATTCCCGAATAAAAAAGAAAAATTCTTTACAGTAGGAAAAATAACATTCGTTCTAATTAAATTCGTTTGCGAGAGAAATCAATTCGAGCATTCTTCGTACTCTGGTTTTTAGTGAATTAAACCTATTTTATATACCAGAAAAAATTAAATTAGTATTTATAAATGAAATGTATTTGTTGGTGGTTAACCACCAACAAATAAATTTCATTTATATGCTTAACCACCAACAAATAAATTTCATTTATATTTGCTTAACCACCAACAAATAAATTTCATTTATATTTGCTTAACCACCAACAAATAAATTTCATTTATATATAGTAGTATTGTGACAACAATGTATCAAATGGAGAATTTCATAACAGTTAAATTAAATTAAGAAATTAAAAATTCAGTTCCAGGGTTGGAAAATCGACATTTTCTGATTCATAAAAGCAGCCATATTATTTGTTATTTTTGATTTTTATGATGACTTTATATATCAGAAAGAAGTAAACTAAAACTAAAACCCCACAAAATCTAAAAGACGATTCTACGGTTGGACAATTAGAACTTTTTGGGGTAAAGAAACAGATTTTTTGTTTGTTTGTAAATCAAATATATATAATATTTTTGAAAAACGTTCATTGGTATTAGCTTCCTAGCCGGCAAATTTAAACGTTTTATTAAATATAAAAGTAACCGATAACATCATTTTGATTTTTTAATTAATCCTACTTTCTGTTTTGGCAAGAAAGAAAGAAAGAAGAATTACATCTGTGAAGTGTATTCAAGATTCGGCACAGCCGAATATAGCACTTTTACTTGCTTTTATTAGTTTTTATTTCTCAGTTCAATTCCACAGCTTCAAATTTCCACAGTTTATAGTTTAATTTAATTATTAATTTTTATTTCTTAATTTAATTCCACATTTTATAGTTTAATTTATTTGTTTATTAATTTTTATTTCTTAATTTAATTCCACAGTTATGTTTTACACCTTTTGCATTTAGTAACTCCTTTTATTTAATTGGAGTTTTGTTTCGCTTAATATTTTATCTTAAGCTTTTGCGGCAAATTTCTTTAAATTTTTTCCTTAACAGGGTAATACTGTTCTTTGGATATGTGTTGCACGTTTATTCCGCTTCTTTATAATCAATACTTTATTCGGGATTAACGTTAACTAATTTTTTTTATTCCTTTATAACTGTACTACTTCAGGACTTTTGTTAGTAAAGAATACCCGTTTTTTATTTGCTCGGGCGCCAGTTAAGAAATTCCGTAATGGAATTTCTAAAAAAAAGAATCTTTTTGTTTTTACCGGTCAGCACGACCGCACTTTATTTACAAAACTAATTTTACAAAATTTCTTAATTTATATTAATCTAAATGACCTAAATCTAGAGGTGGCGTAATTTTACAATCATTGCACTATTGCAGTTTTTGGGAAATACTTTAAAATATTATTGCTAATTGCACTATTGCAGTTTCTGGGAAATACTTTAAAATATTATTGCTTAACAATAATTGCACTATTGCAGTTTCTGGGAAATACTTTAAAATATTATTGTTTGACCTAATTAACGAAAGACGCTGATTAAGTCAATTGCAAAATATGTACTTATGATTAACTTATTGAGAAAGAGTTCGTAAACTTTGTTTGAGTTAACTTACACAAACAACTTTGTTTTAGTTTTTTTGTTGTTCTCCATTCTATAAAAGCAAGTGGAAAACAACAACACTTTCGTAAGGTTTGCTGGTAAACATTGACGACAGCGATCATCAGTGAAGATTTTGTTTAGCGTATGATATCGCTTTGCATGTATTTGTTTTTACCACAAAAAATATTGAATAAAATTTAGTTTTTCTTTCAATGTATTGGTGTTTACTCTTCAATAGACTATGTCCACACCAAGGCGAATTCATACCAGGTGGCCTTAGTTTAGAAATTGGTGATCAGCTGTTACCAAGGCAAAATTATTGAACTGTCGAAGTGTTCTTCTGGTTTTTCGTTTTTGTGTGGTGCCATTGTTTTTTCCAAAGCATTTCATTTGACGGTTCAATAAATTCTACACAGAGTTGCATAAGTGAGTTCACCTTGTATGAAGTCGCCTTGGTCCACACGATGAAACATTTGCTGCCGAAACATTTATTAATTCCCTTTTGAAGCTGCATTCCTGTCCACTCGGTTGAAACATTTGTTTTGCAGCATACTTATATTATATATTAATAACTAAAACAACTATGACTGTTGTTTTTGAGTCTTTATTTAAAACTGAATCTTAAAAGTATCTTAATGACAAATCATAATTAAAAACAAATTGAATCAGTGGTGAGTAAGAACATAGCACATAGTAAGCACATTTACTGCTGATACTTCGAATTGTAACAGTAGAAGTTTGTTTGTTTAAAAAGTTATGTTTAGATTTAAAATTGAAATTAAAAGAATGCGCAAACGTTTGTGTCTAACAGTTTTGTGGGAACGGAAATAAAATGATAATAATAAGTATAATATTACATGTATGTGATTTCCCCAGCCTTAGTGTTTGCACTCCGGGCAAATGGATCGGGGTAATCTTTTAATTTAAGTTCTAATTTGTTCTTTCTCCCTTCACAACATTTTCTTTTTTTATGGTTAGAAATACAATTATTATTAATAGTATAAAGATCAAGCTTATAGTAGAGCCTTGTGTTACATTATTCTTAAATTCTATCACCGGTATTCATAAAAAAATAAAACGTATTTGTTTTAAGTAAATTTTGTATGAAAAAATTTGATTAAAATACATTTCAAACTCATTTTAAATTTTATGAATACCGGGGTATGTATTTAATGATTTCTCTATTCTTAATATTCTGGAAATGAAGTTCTTCTAAAGTAATGTTATTAACAAACCCTGTAAAGTTTACATAATTCAAAGGTATAACAACTCCATGATTAAATCTATCGAACAAATTCTCAAAGGCATATTCTTTTATTTTAATTGTATAGTTAACAAATCGAATTATGTTGTTTCCTTTAACAAAATATGGCTGATTATTACAATTGTGATCTATTTTAGTAAGTTCAATTAATTTTATTATCACAAGGCCTGTTTTAATTTCTTTAATTATTGGAATTTTATTTATTTTAAGTTTACGCTCATTATTCTGTTTGAAAAAATCTCTTACACAATTGTTATCATCGATCAAAAAGTTTTTCTTTAGCACTAATTTTTCTCTGTTTTTGTATACCATATTACCCTGCACCAACACTTCTTCTATTGACAAGTCTAATTCCTCATAGCAATCATTTGGAAACGGTATAATGAGGGCCTTAAAGTATGTTTATGTTGTAAATTTCGGAATTTGAAGCACGAAAACTAATTTATTTTCAAAAAACATTATGCTTGTTTTAAGGTAAGGTAAAGTTTCCACCGTTATATTGTATCTAATCCTTTCTTCTTCAGTAAGTATGTCATGCGGTAATATGTTCTGTTTGCTCATCATAACAACGTCCGATATTTTTTCTATCTGTTTGTTCAGAATATTTAGGTCGGCATATGTTTGCAAAGGAAACCTAAACTTTTCCACAACATTCAGGGCTTTGTTTGTTCTAGCTGTAACATTTGACAAAAACTCATTCAATTTATTTTGCTGCTTGTTAACACTTTTCACTACATTTTCAAGATTCTTAATTAGTTCGTTATTGATTTCTACTTGTTTGTTCATTTGGTCAGTTATCTGTTTTGCGTTGTCGTCTAATGTTGTCAAATGATTATAAATTTCCTTTGCGTCATCATCGTCCATTGATCCCCATAACGTTTTTAAAAACGATCCGCCAATGTTAATCAGTCCTCGTTTTGCTCTGTTGTTTCCATAGGAGTGTGGAATTAGTGTTGATAGAGCTGTTCTTGCCAGTTTCATTTCTCGTTGAATCAAGTCGATATCGTGTTCGTCAATGAGGTTGAGTTTTACCAAATTTTCCTCCATCTTTTCTAAGCAATTTTCGAAAACCTCCAAATCCACAATATGCAACACATTAAAGTATTTGTCTACCACTGCTTCGGGTTCCATTTTATAAATCACAAATCCATTATCTGGATTTATCTGATAAGTTTCAATTTTGTTTGCCATTGATCTTGCCACCAGTATCAGTATAATAGTGAAGAGGTCCATTTTGCAAAAAGTATTAAATCTGTTGTTTGAACCTGCGTTTCATTTGAGTTCTGTAGTATTTCTTATTTCTTTTATTACTAGTGTCTATTACATAATTACCATATTTCATGAATTGTAAGAGTCTTCTATATTTAGGACTATTTTTCTGTATATCCCTTTTGGAAATATAGTTGGTTTTTGTAAACATTAATCGGTTTTTTCGTAATAAAAATATGGCAAGAGTTGTCCTCTTCACCGCTATGTATGGTCGCACAATTTGAACTTGTATCATTTTGGTCTTCTTCCTCTGAAACCAATTCACCATTATTTATTTCTACATTTGGTAATCTTGACAAACCATCCGCCACATTTGCTTTTCCCTTAACATGCACGATATCATAATCAAATTCATTTAACTTAATTTTCCATCGTTGCAGTTTAAGATTCGGCTCTTTCAATGAATCCAGCCAAACCAAAGGTTTATGATCCGTTTTAATAGTGAATTTTCTACCCCATAAATACTGTCTAAAATACCTAGTTGCTGCTACTATAGCTAGTAGTTCTTTTTATACCCTCCAAAAAAGAATTTGGAGGGTATATTCACTTTGTCATTCCGTTTGTAACGCATCGAAATATCCATCTCAGACCCCATAAAGTATATATATTCTTGATCAGTGATGAAATCTAAGACGATCTGAGCATGTCCGTCCGTCCGTCTGTGGAAATCACGATTCAGTCCAAACGAAAAGAGCTAGACCCTTAAAATTTGGTATAGATATATTTTGAAGCTTAGAGCAGGTTAAGATCGAAGATGGGCTAAATCGGGCAAGAGGGAAAAAAGTTCCCCTAAGAAGAACTAAACCAACCCAGAAATAACAACATAATTTTTAAAGATTTTTGGTTTTTTTGTTAAGCAAATGATGTATTTTTATGTCAAATACGGTCCAACGCCTTAAAAAAAAAAAGTTTGGACCCCGACCAATTTAGTGGGCGTTATTATATGCAAAAATACTGTAAACGTTTAACAAATTGTTTTACTTAAGCCTACATTCTTTAAAAATAACATTTTTAAGCCTTAATGACGAACCTGAGACGTAACCTGGTACTACTCTGCCCTACCCCCTCCTCACCCTTCACCCTCTACATGACCCTACAAAAAAAAATCTTTTTTTAAATTTTGTATATAATCATCCCAAGCATTTATTTTTAGAGTCTTATGATTACTTGTATATGCCCTACCCCCTCCTCCCCCTTTGCCCCTAAATGACCCTATCAAAAAAAAGAAATTTTAATTTTGTATATAAGCATCCCAAGCATTTATTTTTAGAGTCTTATGATTACTTGTATCTGCCCTACCCCTCCTCCCCCTTTGCCCCTAAATGACCCTATCAAAAAAAAAGAAATTTTAATTTTGTATATAATCATCCCAAGCATTTATTTTTAGAGTTTTATGACTACCTGCATCTGCCCTACCCCCTCCTCCCCCTTTGCCCCTAAATGACCCTATCAAAAAAAAGAAATTTTAATTTTGTATATAATCATCCCAAGCATTTATTTTTAGAGTTTTATGACAAAGGTGAAATGTTTCCCCCACTGCCCTTGCCAGAGCGACCCCACCAAAATACAGTTTTTATACCCTCCAAAGAGAATTTGACCCTATAAAGTAAATATGTATATTCTTGATTAGTGATGAAGTCTAAGACGGTCTAGCAATGCCCATACGTTCGTCTGTGGAAAACATGATATTGTCTATTTTTGAACCCCGCCACCTTTAGTGGGGGTTGACGTACGATATTATATAAAGGAACACTGTTCCACCAAGTTAAACATTTTAAATTCACTTACTAAATATTTGGAGGGTATTTAATATTCGACCCGGTCGAATATAACGTTTTTACTTGTTCAAATTAAATTTGTTTGATAATAAACAATTTTAAAAAATCATTTTATTTTCCACTTTTTTTATTTGAAGTTGTTAATTTATAGTTATTTCATGTAAATATTAAACCCAACTGCTAATTATATTTCTTTTTTCCCCATACAAAACAAATTTTTTTGCTTGCAAAATATCAGCCATAACTTCCTTGAGCTTCATTTGTTGGAAAACTGTAAAATGACACAGCTTTTTGACAACAAACTAAATTTTGATACCAATATTACAATTTAAAGCGGCATGGCTACACATCAAACTGATGCTTCAAACTTGTATATTTGTTGGTAAAATTCAGTTTGAGAGTGAAAATCTAAATTGTTTTGATATTCTTCAAACTCACATCAAACCATACGTGTGAGTTTTTTCACTAACACTATCAAAGAAAAGCAGAGTTTGAAGCGTCAGTTTGATGTGTGGCCATGCCGCTTAACACAATTATTTCGCACTTGTTTGTTTGCTGTCACTTTGTTTGCAATTGCCCACTGCACGTATTATGCTTACTATTTTTGTTCTCTTTTTTCTTTAATTTACATAGTTTTTTTGTTTACAGTTGATGAGCTTTAAAAATCAAGTTTTAATAAGTTTTTTACACTTTAAGTTATTTAATAATTATTTTAATATATTTATTTTTAAATATAACACAATTTATTATAAAATATAACACAAAACCTGCATTTTCACAAATCCGATTTAATTTGGTTGTGGGAAATCTCTCTGAGTAAATTGAAAATCTCTCTGAGTAAATTGTGTGAAGAGTTGCCAAATATAGCATAATATATGTATTATCTTTGTACGAGGAAGTATTACTTTTGCATATAATAAATATTTGGCAATCTCTTCGATGGAACAAGTACGTCATCAAACGGTAAATCATGCGCAAGTCGTAATCTTTATTTTATCATTCTTGCGTACACGTACTTTGTTGTCGCAAATATATACGAACTTAAAATGGTGGTACACACGAACCTGTGTTTTTGAAGTGTGTTCTAATCGAACACCACCTGAACTTCTTAAGTGGCCACACATCAAACTGACGCTTCAAACTCTGCTTTTCTTTGATAGTGTTAGTGAAAAAAACTCACACGTATGTTTTGATGTGAATTTGAATAATATCAAAACAATTTAGATTTTCACTGCCAACAGAACCAACACATACACAAGTTTGAAGCATCAGTTTGATATGTGGCCATGCCGCTTAAGAATTGCATTGGTAAAAACATAAAAATTCGCTTCCAGAGTACATAAAAGAAGTACCCACATAAATTCCAAATTTTGTGTTTTTGGTGAATTAAACCTATTTTCTACTTCAGGAAAAATTAAATTACTATTGAAAAATTAAAAATTTGGTTACAGTTCGATATTTGATCTCTTTGAGAACGGTCATGTATTATTGATTAGCGGACAGTTGGTTTAAAACAGTTACATTTATTTTATAATCTCGGTATTTGTTTTTATTGAACTCTGCAGCGTGTCGGTTTGTAAAACAGTTCCTGGGCTAACAATACACAAATGGTTCCAGGGGCCAAATCTTATAATCTAGATTTGAAAAGATATAATATGAAAAGAACAAAAAGATGAGTAAATATCCCAGTAGGTATGTTATCTAACTTACCTACTACATAAAAAAATCGGTTTAGTGAGCTAGCTAATCTTAGTGATATGGAATTGGATACAGTATCCAACATAACGGAAGCAAAAACAGTAAAACTTCCCCCGTTGCCAGTAGATGCAATCTACAAACGTACGTCCATTGAACTAAGGTGTTTCCTCGCCAGTCACAGCAAGACAGAGGCTAGCATGTGTTGCTGTGACTGGCGCAATGAGGTCGGCCCCTCAGGCCAGTCTAGAGACAATGCTTGATTTGGCTCCCCTTGATATATACATCAAGTACATATCTGCCAGATCTGCCCTCAGGCTCATGGAGTCGGGCAGTTTCAGGCATGATCGTACGGGACATGGCATTATCCTACAAAAGGTAGGAGGGCAGGTCCTGGGGGGACGGACTGATTATATGACTCCGGTGCTTCGACAAATCCTTCTCAATCGCATTCCCGGAGAGGAAGGACTGGATGGAAAACTCTGCGACTCGTAGTAATGCAACTTTGGTTTTTACGGACGGCTCGAAGATGGACACTGGCACTGGTTCGGGGGTATTTTCCGAGGGTCTCGGCCTTTCGGTATCGCTCAGGCTACCCGATACCTCGACAGTTTTCCAAGCAGAGATTTATGCCATTACCGAGGCAGCATTAAGGATTGATGGGCTCAATTTGGAGGCAAGAACTATTGACATCTGTGTAGATAGTCTGGCAGCAATTAGAGCCCTGGGTTCGGAGATTATAAAGTCGAGATGTGTACTGGCATGCATTCAATCTCTGGCCAGACTTAGGGGGCATGATGTCAATGTGGTTTGGGTTCCAGGGCATGAAGGCATTCAGGGGAATGAGATGGCGGACGAATGCGCGAGAGCGGGTTCGGCCTTGGATGAAGCAGTATCGCGTAGGGACATTGACATTCCCTCAGTTGAGCTGCTGGGCAGATTTCAGAGGTGGGCAAGGAAGGAGGTGACAAACAGGTGGTCAAGTATTACTACCTGTAGGGTCTCCAAAACTCTATGGCCCTCGCTTAGCAGAGCTAGGACTAGGCAACTTCTGTTTTTTGGGAAACAGCCGTTGGCACTCCTGGTAGGGGTCTTGATGGGGCACTGTGCAATTGTGCACATGTCGGAGCGTTTGGGCTTTCCCCATGATGGCCGCTGCAGGAGCTGCTTCGATGAGGAGGAGGAGGAGTCAGTACAGCATTTCCTTTGTGACTGTCCGGCCCTGCAGGAGCGTAGGCTTAGACATCTAGGCTCTCGTTTCCTGCGGGATCTTGACTGCCTCAGGGATGCACCGCTGGCTGCCCTGGCGGGCTTTGTGAGAAGTTCTGGATGGTTCTCAGGAACCACCACTTCGTCTTGAGAAGAGTGTGTAGGGTACAGTCCTCTTGGGCATCACAATGGGCCTTTTGATGGCCTCCGAGTGTTTTTTTCTCGCTTACTGCGGGCAGCCCTTTTAACCTAACCTAACCTAAGGTGTTTCCTCAAAATAACGATTCATATGAAAAATGCAAAAATATGATATTAGGCAGAAAAATTGAATTCCACAACTCGAAAGAGAATTGTCTTTACACTATGTTTCTATATGGACTTCCAAAACTTAGTATTGCTGATATCAAAAAGGACATCCAAGAATATAATTTAACGCCTACTTCTATCACAGAAGTAAACACAAAGTTCAGTTCTATAAATAAGGCTGTAAATATCTAAGGTACAATTTGCAAGAACAAATGTTAATCCCAAATCACTACAAAATGTGTCTTCGCTATGCAACATAACAAAAATAACAACCCAACTCAATGTTGGAATTGTCTTCACTGTTGTCAGAAGTTCTAGGGGTGTAGTCGTCCAAAACTATAGATTTCTGTGCAAAAAATCGTCAAAAAAACGTCAAATCAAAAATATTCAATTTTTTTCTATTTTAATTGTTTTATTACAAAAACTATAACAAACTTATTAACTATGCTTTCATCAAATATACATATACATTAATATATATAAAAAATATTAAAAAAAAGTATTAACATTTTTGTTATAGAAACATTTTATGTATATATACCAGAATTTAACATTTTTAACAAATTTGAACTGATCTCAGTTTCATTGCAGTTCGACTTTTTAAGTTTTAAATAGTCCTTTGTGTATAGGATGCTTTCTAAAGAATCGTTTTGTAAACGATTACGAACTTTGGTTTTATTTAAATTCACCTGGCTAAATATTCTTTTGGCATTTGCCGATGAATGTGGCAAAATCATTATATTGGGAATAAAATTTATTAAAATTGGGAAAGCCAGACTTGAATCACATTTTTTCATTTCCGATATTTTTTTTCAAAATTCTGTAAAGTTTGTTTCCTTTCCTTCAAAAATACTTTTAAAATCTAAAAATTGCAATTCTCTAAACTCTGAATCTATTATTTGCTTATCATTTTCGTTTAAAAAATTTGGGAAAGTCTTTGCAATGTCCAGAATAGAGTTGCATTCGCCATTTACTATTAGGTTTGGATGAATTAAATTTTAAAGATTTATATTGATTTTCAAAATCAAATCTTTTAAGTATCTGGTCACATAATTCAATATAAAATTGTATACAATTATTCATTATTTCCTCTACATCACTTTCACAAAGATTTGAATTTGAAAGAACTTCTGCAGCGTAAACACCTATATATACTTTTTTACTATTCTCGAAATTTGAAAAGTCTTTGTAATCTACCAACAAAATGTTACTGCCTTTGACTAGATTTGGTTTTAGAAAGATACTCATTACTGTTTTGAGTAATTTTTCCATTTGAAAGTACAAGTTGTAACGACACGAATTTCCGCTCTAATGCTGGGGTAGTTCAGCGGAGTCCAGTGTCCCAAAATAAAACTCGGTTGAGTGTAGATGTGGTAAAGTTTGTTTATTTATCTTCTTAGATCTAGTACTAGCTGACTAGAGGCGGATTTTCGGTGGCCCTAATACACCCAGGAATAAGGTCGGCCGAAGTTATGTCGCGTTTGAGTTGGAGCTGAGTTACAGTCCGTTTCGGTGTGTCGGGGTTAGTGTACAGACTCGAATGGTCCACAGCACTAGCGACACCTAGGCTTCCGGTCACACTTCTCTCGGATTGAAATTCTCCGCACCACGAGAAATGGTACCTATGCCTTAGCCTCTGTAAGAGTGCGGTGTTCCTATTCTAATGGACGGCCGATTAGAATAGGGACGCCTGGTATCTGGATTGATCTCCGGTTGGAATGACATACGCCGTTCCAAGCGGGGATGCAAAGCCGGACACTTCTTTTCTTCCGGAGCGTGCGGTATCCCTAGTACTCCGAACTACTCCAGCTACCCTAGTGACCCCTAGCTTCTGGATTTCTTTTTCCACTGTTGGCTTGGTTTCCTAAACGTCCTATCTAGTATTTCTATTAAGTGGATTGCGCCAACTCAATAGTCGTACTACTATGATAATATTACTATGGAATTCTCGCTAGGTAATATTACCTTCCTCACACAGCAGCCAGACACAAACTGGCAATTTATGCGTTGTGTTTCGCCTCTTATACCAAATTTCTGCTGCTATGTATTTTACTTTGGTTTTTTTTATAATGTGTTTGCTTTACTACAACACAAACACCATATACATGTGCGTACATTGTATCAGCACATCAACCACTCGTAGCTGATGATCATTAACAGTGATCAGCATGCCAATTGTATGGGACATGTAGTATGTGGCTACCGTTACTTATTTACTAAATAACAACGACAGTTCATGCTTATGGTATAAGTAAGGTATGTATAAAGAATTTAGCGAAAATATGTGCTTAATAACTGGAATTCATTCTTATAATAATAAAACATTAACGTAAAAATGTATTCATTCCTGTGTCATAAACTAATTTTACTTACAATATAAATAACAATATAGAAATAATGCAAATAAAAGTAACCTGTATTCATAAACTAATTTTCATGTTAATATAAAGGAACAATGTAAAAATAATGCAAATAAAAGTAATATTGATTCATTTCAGTCTTATAAGTTAATTTTCATTTTGATATAAATGAACAATGTAAAAATAATGCAAATAAAAGTAATATTGATTCATTTCAGTCGTATAAACTAATTTCATTTTAATATAAAGGAACAATATATCCTTTGGTGCAGCAACTAAATCTAAGGGGGCATCTTGATGACGTGTGCGCCAAAAACGAAGTGGCTGACTTTTGTCGTCACGTTTCAGTACCTTCGCTCTGAAACATTTTATTTATATTATTTACAATACCAAGAATGTATTTAAGAAATGAGAAGTAAACCTGATTTGTGTCATTTAAATTCTTGTGAATGCATTTAGCTGTGTCAATTTTGTCAATGTTGACTGCAAAGGAAAAATAAATTTTAAGAGGTTCAAACAAATCCAACAAACGAACATAGAGCCAATGAATGGCACACACATTTTATTATAAATAAGTCAGGTATATCATTTTTCAAAAGTTGGGCTACTGAATGTTTTTTTCCGGTCATGACAGATGCCCCATCTGCTGCAAAACCAACTAAATTTTTCTTGTAATTTATGTCATTTTTATTAAAGTAGTCTACTATTAAGTTATACAAACTTGTAGCATCACACTGGTCCACGGCCAATAATCCAAAGAATAAATCTTGAATTTGAAAATCAATACAAATACGTACTATAAGGCACATAGATTTTTTGATCGAAACGTCGGTAGATTCATCGACGCATAATGAAAACAAATTATTTCTTAATAATTTGCACACATTTAAAAATTCGTTTCTTCCCACAAGATTTTTAACAATGGCATTGGCTTTTGTTCTACCCAGTTTCATAAAACTTGCAATTTACGGGTCACTGAAGGAACTTTGACATACTCTTGTCAAATAGTCAGCAACAGCAAATGGTAGATTATGTTCCACAACAAATAAAGACAGTCGTATTTCCGCTGTTTTTCTTCACATTTCTTAACGGGAAATAGTTTATTAATTTTTAGCTGCTGGTCAGCAATACCTTTCGAAACATCTAAATGTTTTTTTGTTTGCGAATGATTTATTAAATCACACTTTTCTGATGATGCTTTTAGTTCTACGTTGCACAATTTACAATAAACGACTTCATTCTTAATTTCTGCCCAAGATTTTATTTCAGGGTCCTCCATCCAATCACTTTTAATTTTTCGTTTTTTTCTTTCACTTGATGTACTTGACTCTTCGCCATCATTCTTATCTAAAAAATTAAGTAAAATATTCTTTAATACATTTAAGAAATGAAAACTATTAACTTAACCTTTCTTTGTAAATATTGTTACGTTTTTAGACCTTTTCGTAAAAAAGCTTTTTACTTATCCTTCAAGGATTCGTTTAATTGCATCAAATTAAAAACACAGACAATTAATTTTAAAAATATAATGCGGCAACACTTTATTTACTACTTTATTATTACGAGTATTTGTTCTACTAAACACTTAGCGACGTTAACACGTCTAGATTTAAATTCACACTAACTCCGCTGATCACTGGCAGCGACTTTATATAGCAAAAAGACGTCGACTGGTAACTTCACGAAGCATCTGCTCATGGTTGTTGTTGGTTGTGCTTTACTAATTACTAAACATTTAGCTATATACGTGTAACAATGCTGTCTTGTGTGTTCTGTTTATATAACTATGTGTGGTTGTATGTATGAGTGTTCTGTGCGTTGCATAGTTTTGTTTCTTCTTGTGCTATGTGGGTATGTTGCTGTATATATTTGTTTGTATGTGCTGTGTATATTGATGTACATGTTTAGTTTTTATTAGCAGCGAATACTTGCGTACAAGATCATTAAGAATAACATCAGCATCTCTTAGCATTGATGTTGCTAGGTTTTTCGTTATTGTTATTTACACTTATTATTGCACAGCCTCAATTGATCTTGTATATTCTCGACGATGTATCCGGAATATTCCAACAAAATGCATTATCTGCATTTTGTTAACCAGGGTTGTAACATTTTGACAACTGGAGATTAGTTGGAAGTGCTGCCAAGTACATATAGCCACATTGTCGTTATATTTGAATCTATTTTTAAACTTTCTAACAATATTTTAGCATTGTTTTATTTATAAGTATATTTTTCTTAAATTGTGGATAATACCCTTTTTGCCGCAACAAGTGTAGAACCGTTAGATTTTTTCTTAGTTTTTTTCTGCGAAGAAATCATTGTTGATATTTTTGTGCACTATACTCACAAAATATTCGATACTTACTTAAATGATCAACAGAAAACACATACACTCAAACTTATCGGTTCTTTCTTTTGTATTGATTTTCTTAAAGCATGAGTTGTTGTTTTCATTTAGTTGAACACAAAAAAACATTCATAACATACCAAAGAACCAACTCTGAAAATGCAATACTAAATACTAAGTTGCCATATATGGTAAATTTAGAAAAATCGTAATTTTTGGACCTAAAATCGTCACTAGTGTATTTTGAGAGCTGAAAATCGTCAAAATGTAGAGAAATCGACAATTCTGGCAACAGTGATTGCCTTATGTATGGCCACGGAGGTGAGCACTGTAGTCGCCTCCCAGCATGTATGATATGTGCTAAACAGCGCCATACCAAAGATTGCCCACTTCAGAATCAAGATAAAATGCCAGCAGTATTTTCTTGCTTTAAGCCTAGTACTCTGTTCGAATTTATGGAATATGTTGAGCAACATTAATTATTTCACTTGGAAAATATGACATTTAAAATGTGGCGTTTGTTATACCTTTCACATAAAAGTGAAAGGGTATATATAGGTTTGTCATTCCGAGTGTAATGTCTTCGATGCACATGGGACCCCATGTCGATGACGATTGAGCGATGTGCGTCTGTCCGTCGGTCTGTACAGTTTTCCCAAGCCCCAGAAGAGCTAGAGACATCGTTCTAGGACCGTTGGATTGGAAATGAACTTAAATAGAGTGCTATTGAAATTCAGAAAGATCCGAAGTATGGTTCCAGAGCTGGGAAGCTTACACCTATTTCTCGACGCAAAATTTATACCAAAAATCAATTATTATTTTTAATGTTTGTAAATTAAACCCATTTCGTGTTTTGGGGAGCCTCAATGGTCTATTAAAAACTAAAAATATAAAACAATGAACAAAAAGAAGACACCGACAATATAAACGCTAGCTACATCGTTGCGATAACATAAAAATAAAAACTTGTGCTTGAAATAAATTTTCAGTAGCTTAAAATAAGTAAAACACAAAAAAAACAAGTAAAAACGTTATATTCGACCGGGTCGAATCTTAAATACCCTCCAAATATTTAGTAAGTGAATTTGAAATGTTTAACTTGGTGGGACAGAGTTCCTTTATATAATATCGTACGTCAACGCCCACTAAAGGGGGCGGGGTTCAAAAAGATGCAATATCATGTTTTCCACAAACGAACGTATGGGCATTGCTAGACCGTCTTAGACTTCATCACAATTCTCTTTGGAGGCTATAAAAATTGTATTTTGGCGGGGTCGCACTGAGAAGGGCTGTGGGGGAAACATTTCACCTTTATCGTTAAACTCTAAAAATAAATGCTTGGGATAATTATATACAAAATTAAAATTTTTTTTTTGATAGGGTCATTTAGCGGGCAAAGGGGGAGGAGGGGGTAGGGCAGAAATCGGCAGTCATAAAACTCTTAAGATAAATGCTTGGGATGATTATATACAAAATTTAAAACAACATTTTTTTTTGGTAGGGTCATTTTGGGGGAAAGGAAGGGGGGGGGGGGGTAGGGCAGAAATCGGCAGTCATAAAACTCTAAAGATAAATGCTTGGGATGATTATTATATACAAAATTTAAAATAAAATTTTTTTTTTGGTAGGGTCATTTAGGGGACGAAGGGGAAGTAGGGGGTAGGGCAGAGTAGTACCAGGTTTCGTCTCAGCTTCGTCATTAAAGCTTAAAAGTGTTATTTTTAAGGAATGTAGGCTTAAGTAAAACAATTTGTTAAATTTTTATGCTATTTTTGCCTATAATAACGCCCACTGAAGTGGGCGGGGTCAAAAAATATTTTTATTTTATTTAATGGCTACAAGTTGAAGGCGTTGGACCGTATTTGACATAAAAATATATCATTTGCTTAACAAAATAACCAAAAAACTTTAAAAATTATGTTGTTTTTTCTGGGTTGGTTTAGTTCTTCTTAGGGGAACTTTTTTCCCTCTTGCCCTATTTAGACCATCTTCGAACTTAACCTGCTCTAAGTTTTAAAATATATTTATGCCAAATTTCAAGAGTCTAGCTCTTTTCGTTTGGACTGAATCGTGATTTCCACAGGCGTACGGACGGACGGACATGCTCAATTCGTCTTAGATTTCATCACTGATCAAGAATATATATACTTTATGGGGTCTGAGATGGATATGGGCATTTCCAGAAAAAAGTCCACCTTGATCGAAAAATTAAAAGTTAACAAACAGATTTATTCTAAATGTGTTATAAAAGAGAAACTTCTAAAATAAATTAAATTTAGGAGCTCAAAGCTTTCTTTTGTTGGGATGGTGAAATACTGAGCTACAAGTTTGAAGTTCCCGTTTTTGTAAGTGTTTCTTAACTTCAAGGGCATTTTCTCTTTTTAATTAACATTCCTAAAAGCAATTTCATAATAATACTCTTAATGCAAAACTGTTGCTACAAACATATTTAATCATAAAACAAATGCAAAAAATAAATTTAGTATTTTGTAGTTTTTATATAATTTTCTAATATTTATGTCTTTTTCGCATTTTTTTAACATAATAAAATAAAGTGGAAATTTTAGTAATGTAACGCCAGTAACGTAACGCCAGACCAATTTTCATAAAAGAAAAAAAAGGAAAAAAGATTTGTTCAATTTATAACTTGGAAAATAAATGTATATTGGTCCAAAACCTATCAAAAAAAATTTGATTAAAAATACTTGCCCAATTCGCAGAGTTCAACAATTTTGTTATCAAAGTCAAATCGCACTTCCGTTTTTTGTAACGTAACGCCAGGTCACTTTTTGGAGTATATCTTGAAATTCTTAGGCTCAACTATTTCCATTTTTTGGCTGAATATAGAGCTATCCAATCACTTCTCTAATGTGAGAAAAAAACTTTTTTAAATTCTGGTTTTTAACGTTTTTTTTTCAACATATCGTCGTACAAAAGTAACGTAACGCCAAAATGGAAATGCCCATATTTCGATGCGTTACAAACGGAATGACAAAGTGAATATACCCTCCAAATTCTTTTTTGGAGGGTATAAAAAAACATGTATTCAATATAATATTAACCAAGAATGATAAAATAAAGATTACGCCTTGCGCATGATTTACCGTTTGATGACGTATTTGTTCCCTCGAAGAGATTGCCAAATGTTTATTATATGCAAAACTAATACTTCCTCGTACAAAATTAATATTTTATGCTATATTTGGCAACTCTTCACACAATTTATTCAGAGAGATTTCCAATTTACTCAGAGAGATTTCCAACAAGCAAATGAAATCGGATTTATGAAAGTGCAAGTTTTGTGTTATATTTTATAATAAATTGTGTTATAATTTAAAATAAATATATTAAAATAATTATTAAATAACTTAAAGTGTAAAAAACTTATTAAAACTTGATTTTTAAAGCTCATAAACTGTAAAAAAAAACATAAATTAAAGGGAAAAGAGAACAAAAAGAGCAAGCATGAAATGTGCAGTGGGCAATTGCAAACAAAGTAACAGCAAAAAAACAAGTGAGAAATAATTGTGTTAAAATGTAATATTGTTATCAAATTTTTTTTGTTTTCAAAACGCTGTGTCAGTTTATAGTTTTCCAAGAGATAAAGCTCAAAGGAAGTTATGACTGATATTTTGCAAGGAAAAAAATTTGTTTTGAATGGGGAAAAAAGAAAAATAATTAGCACTTGGGTTCAATATTTATATAAAATAACTATAAATGAACAATTTCAAATAAAAAAAAGTGAAAAGTATAATAATTTTTAAAAATTGTTTATTATCAAACAAATTTAATTTGAAAAATCGCAATTTGCCCCACTGTCCTGTTTTTACAATAACATAATAGTTCTCCAACTGAATTTTATTAGCCAATCAGAACACATGTTGAGTGACGTCATAATCCCATCATGCGCAAAAAAAGTATTTTTACGCCAATAAGCGTAATCTTTATTTCATCATTCTTGATATTAAGTACAAAACTGTAAGTTAAAAATATTTCTTAAAACATTAATAATAGCATTGTATCACTGTAATTTGTAATATTTATGTATGTTCTTTTAAATTAAAATAGACAAAAGCCCCTGAAGAAGTCGACAAAAAATTTACGAAACGTTGGGTAAAAAATGTAATAAATTGGTTTTATTAACATTGAATACGTTAGGCCTGATTAGCTCAAGATAAATACATACCTACATTGGAAGGGAAAAAAGAAAAAATTTATTTACCTGGCCAAAAAAATTAAAAACAGATAAAGACCGAATAATTAATTTTCAATTAATTTAAGAAGACATATTAAAAATTATACAAAAGTCTTAAAGTACAAACAATACATACAAACATGAAATGGTATTTCAAGCACATACAACTAAAGTACAATGTCGACACAGCAATAGCTTTAAAAGACTATTGTAACGAAACAAAAAAGTTATCGCAGCAAAAACAAAATCTTAGATTTATACTAGCATGTAGGAGTTATGGCATTATACCAACACACACAAAAAACACCACTGTTTAGCTACACTTTTCAAATGTAATACGCGTTACTGCGAAAGCGAGCAAAAAAAGACACAAAAGCTGTTGTCAGAGATTGACCTGGGTGACAAACGACGAACTCAACTCTTGAATGAGCTGAGTACATTGTCAAAAGATAAAGTGACAACCGATTTTCTAAAATCGCTTTGGTTGCAGCGATTGCCGACACAGGTGCGTGCAATTTTACAGGCATCCGACGCCACGTTAACCGAATTGGCTAAGTTGGCCGATAAAATAATGGTGGTCGGCGATTTTCAACATCTGGCCGCTGTTTCGTCAACAACCTCAACCCATAACGCTAAAGATGACATCGATAGACGCCTAGACCGTATTGAACAACAAATAAATGGTCTCTGTAACAGCAACAGTAGACAATACAACCGTCCATCTCGCTCAGTTTCTTCACGACGAGGAAAATTCGCAGAGCCTGTCACAGTCAACAACGCGAAAGGCGATTATTGCTGGTACCATCGAACCTTTGGAGAGAAGGCTACGAGATACCGTAAGCCTTGTTCGTATAAACAACAAAAATCATCAAAAACCTAAAAATGTTCGTGTAGGTGTGTAAAAAAAATTATTTGCCGCAAATGGGACTCCTATTAAAACATGTGGCGAAAAACGACTTAGTGTTTCTTTGGGTCTGCGTCGTTTCTGGTTGCAAACGTTAGCTCAGCCATAATAGGATCAGATTTTTTGAAACACTATGATCTATTAGTCGAAATTAAAAAAGGTAAGCTTATTGATCGCACTACTTTACTTGAAGCAAGAGGTTGTACGCCACGTTCATCTTGTATTCAAATTGTGGCATACGATACGCAAGACAAACACGCCCAACTGTTATGTTAAATGAATATAAAGATCAGGCTACAATTAATGCCAACAAACGCTCAATCGATTCAACCGTAACCCATCACATCACGACTAAAGGTCCTCCCACATACGCTAGTGCTTGCCGCGGACAAACTTCAAGCAGCAAAAAAGGAGTTTGAATACTTAATGGAAATGGGTATATGTCGGCCCACAAAAAGTAATTGGGCGAGCCCACCCCACCTTGTAAAGAAACCGAACGGGGACTGGCGACCCTGCGGTGACTACCGCACGCTCAAAAACGTTACGATACCTGACAGCTTGGAATACCTGTCCGGTATCGTAACCATATAACCATATTTACCATACTCACGAATATATTGTATGGGAAGAAAAATTTTTCAACTATAGATTTACAAAGGGCCTACCACCAAATTCCGGTGGAGCCTTTCGAAATTTCGAAGACAGCCATAATTACGCCGTTTGGCTTATTTGAATTTTGCTTCATGACGTTTGGCTTACGGAACGCAGCCCAAACCTTCCAGCGTCATATGAATGAAGTCTTTAAGGGAATTGATTTTGTCTTTGTTTAAATTGACGATATTTTAATCGCATCGTCTTCCGAAGAGGAACATGTTAAACACCTCCGAATTGTATATGATCGCTTACGTCAGTCAGACCTGTCCGTAAACTCTGACAAATCCCAGTTTGGAAAAAATGAATTAATTTTTTTGGGCCATAAAAATAATCAACATGGACTAACGCCACCCGACGATAAGGTCGAGGCAATTCGAAGTTTTCCAAAAATTTGAAAAACTTTCTTGGCATGCTAAATTTCTATCGTCCTTTTATCCGTCATGCGATAAAAAACCAAAATGTTTTGCTAAGCTTGATTCCCGGTAATAAGAAAAATGACAATAGCATAATAAATTGGTCCGACGAAGCTATCGCTGCTTTTGAAGCATGCAAAAATGATATTGCAGAAGCGACGCTGTTAAATTATATGGCACCAAATGCGCAACTTACGCTAACGACGGATGCATCAGACGAAGCTGATGGAGCTATCTTGCACCAAGTAGTAGGAGACGAAATTCAGCCATTGGGTTTATACTCCAGAAAATTATCGACGTCTCAGCAAAAATACAACACATATGACGGAGAGCTAACTGCAATTTACCAGGCCATACAACATTTTAAGTACGCCCTCGAAGGGAGAGAATTTTTGGTTTTTACGGACCACAAACCAATAATTTTTGCTTTTAAGCAAAACAATTGAAAAGGCGTCGACGCGTAGAGCACGCCAATTGGACTTTATAAGTCAGTATACGACGGATATTCGGCACTTGCCCGGTGCTAACAACAATATAGCGGACTCGTTATCTCGTATAAATGTTTTAGAAGACCAAATAATAAATTTTGATGAGATGGCCGAACAACAAAGTAATTGCAGTCAATGCTGAACAACAACGACTCATCTCTAAAACTTACAAAATTCCGAATTCGACGAGAGATCTTTATTGTCACGTTTCAGCAGATAAGGTGAGACCATACGTTCCAAAAAACTGCCGAGAAGCTGTCATGCGAAAACTCCATTCACTTTCACACCCTGGTATTCGTGCAACAAAAAGATTGGTAGCTAATCACTATGTGTGGAAATCAGTGTCAACAGATGTAGCTAAATATGTTCGCTCGTGTCTTCAATGCCAAAAGGCCAAAGTACAACGTCATACAAAATCACCAATAGGCGAGTATACACAAGTCGACGCCCGATTTGAGCATATAAGCGTAGACATAGTAGAACCATTGCCTTCGTCTTAAGGGTTTCCGCTACTGTCTTACTTGTATCGACAAATATAGTAAATGGCCCGTAGCTGTGCCGTTGGTAGACATAACCGCCCAAAGTGTTGCAAGCGCTCTTATAAGTTGTTGGATTTCAGTGTATAGTATTCCATTACGCATTACTACCGATTTGGGGAGACAATTTGAGTCGTCAATATTCAAGGATTTAACAAAGTTATTGCGTGTTAAACATTTACGAACGACCCCCTACCATCCCCAAGCTAATGGAATCATCGAGCGTTGGCATCGTAGCTTGAAGTGTGCCATTAAGTGTTACGTGACAAGTAATTGGTGCTTCCGTTGATTCTGTTAGGAATGCGATCAACGTTGAAAGCCGATATTGGCCTAAGTCCGCCTGAAATGGTTTTTGGCGCCTCATTACGTATTCCTGGTGCTTTCCGGGTTCCTTCTAAAGTAAATACTTCAGAAGACGATTTTGTGGAGTCACTGCGTAGACTAATATCTAGCTTTCCAACTACAAAGCCAGTTCGTCATGGTGTTAAGTCAAGTTTTGTTCAACCTGCTTTAGCCGTGTGCAAATATGTTTTCGTCAGTATCGACCACGTTAAAACACCTCTGGAACCAAACTACGAAGGCCCTTTTGAAGTTTTGATTAAACACGATAAGTATTTTGTTGTGAAAATGCATCAGCGAAAAGCGAAGATTTCTGTAGATCGCCTGAGTTCTGCCTATATTTTCAATAATGAAACCGCACCCACCGAGACTGCACGAGATGACAACAGAGTTGAAACCGACGACCATGCACCTGAAAATGTTACACCACAAGATGATTCACCAACGTTAGAGAATAACGACAAGCCCGATGATTATACTTCAGTATAAAACCCTCGCACAACTTCATATGGACGTCATGTTAGAATTCCTTTGAAATACCGTTAACTAGAATGAGGGTATTGTGGTGATACCAAGTACAAAAAATACTTTTTGTACAACTATTTAATATTTTTTAAAGACATTCAGTGGTATTAGAAATAAGAAGAGCCAAACATTTAGCTTCATAGCCGAAAAATATTAACGCTTTGATTTTTTAATTAAACCAACTTTCTGTGTTAGCAAGAAGGACAGAAGGGTATTTAAGATTCGGGATAGCCGAACATAGCACTTTTGCTTGTTTTATTTTAAGCTTCTCTCAACGCAGGGAGCATGTTCATATAAATTATTTATTGTATTTTAATACTTAATATACCTTATGATTTAGTTGTTGCTAAATAATTTTCAATGTGTTAAATAAGGTCAATATTATTTTCATTCGCTATGCACATTTCACAATTATAAACTAGCATTTAAGCTAGCATTTTAGTTCCTGAAAGGAATATAGGTAATTGTTAAGCTAGCAGTTTAATTATTAATAGATAAGCAGTTTTACTTTAATTATTTTGTATAAAAGGAAATCAAATAAAGTTTACAAATAGAGTTTTAACAAGACAGTAAATGAATTGTTTTCTTAGGACTCTGCCTCCAGGTTAAAGTGCTTGAGAGGACAACAAAACCCCACAACATCTTCAGGCTACATGTGCTTGTAAGAAACCACAGACCAACATAAACACATTGTATTGCAAAAAGTATGGACAACCTCGCAAATTTGCTTGATGTACCGAATTTTTACAATTAACGCGAAATGGCATTGAGTTATCATTACTATTACCAAATTACACTCACCTGGACCATGTTTTTCGGAATACATAACACATGCTTGAGGTCTGTTACAATTACTAGAATAGTTTCCCCACTGTTGGCAATGCCAACACTGAAGTTCTCTAGAATTTGCCGTAGGCAATTCCCTAGAAACGGATTGACTTTTAGCATATACTTAATATGAATAAAATCATTAGCATTTACCAGGAAGTAATGTAACTAAAAACAAGCTAGTATCAAAATCAAATTTTCTCGAAACCTTTGTGTGAAGTTTCGCAACCGCGCCTACAGTATTCGGTAGAATCAAATCCAACTCTTTCTTAATGTCACCGATATCTACGGTGACCATCCCTACTTTTTTTAAGAGGACAATCCTTGTTTCTAACATAGTGTCCTTTAAAATAATAGAAACATAATTTATCCTTTTCTAGTTGGATTGTTCTTTTTATACCCCTCACAAAAAAGTGAAAGGGTATATATAGGTTTGTCATTCAGTGTGTAATTTCTTCGATATGCACATGGGACCCCATAAAGTATATATATTCTGGATCCTTATGAATAGCGATGACGATTGAGCGATGTCCGTCTGTACGTGAAATCGGTTTTCCCAAGCCCCCAGAAGAGCTAGAGACTTCGTTCTTCGACCGTTGGATTGGAAATGAACTTAAATAGAGTGCTATTGAAATTCAGAAAGATCCGAAGTATGGTTATAGAGCTGGGAAGCTTACACCTATTTCTCGACGCAAAATTTATACCAAAATTCAATTATTTTTTTAATGTTCGTAAATTAAACCTATTTCGTGCTTTGGGAAGTCTAAATGGTCTATTAAAATTTAAAAAAATAAAATTTTTTTTTCCAGGGATGGAAAATTAAAAACTTTTTTCCGTATTTTGTAGTACATGTAGTAACTAAAATTGTTAAAAATTTAAAGTTTTTCTTTAACAAAACCTCTTAATACGTCATAAAGATTTGCATTGGCCAGGGGTGGGAAATTGCATATTTTTTTATACGTGAAAGTAATCAAACAGGCAACGGATTTTGTTTTTTTTGCTAACTAAATCTGTCTTATAATGTAGGAAATAAAAAATAAAATTTCGAATCCAGGCATGGACAAGTGCAATATTTCATGGTACATGAAAGTGACCAAAATGGTTAAAAATTTTAAATTGAATTAAGATTCATAGGCTAATTGTTCGAAATTTGTTTTTAAATCTCAGAAAGACATGATAAATATTCCAAGGCACAAAGGAAAGTCAACATCAGTTTTATTCAACTTACACAGCAGAGCAGAACAGCTGTTTTCGAAAGACGCAACCCTTTCATCATCAGTGCTCATGTGTATTGTGTTTGTCACCACTTATTAGGTGGCTTAGTTGAATTTGATAACAGTTCCTATTTACACAAATTTTATTGTGAAAAAGAATACGAGAACTGTATCAACCTGATGTTAACTTGTTATTGTTATAATACCCGTGTTACCGTTGGATTATTTATCTTCGTGTCCCATTTTTCTGAATTTTTTGTTCCATCATACCTAAGTCAAACTTTTTTGGTTTGAATTTTATACTTAAGTACATGTGAACGTTTTTCCAATATTTTATTATTGGTAGCTCAAGCCATAGCTTAAATTTGTATGTAGTAAGAATTTTTAACGAACAATTATATTGCTATATTAAATTGAATTAAGATTCATAGGCTAATTGTTCGAAATTTGTTTTTAAATCTCAGAAAGACATGATAAATATTCCAACAAATAGTGTTGCTGGGATCAAGTCGTGTTTTTTGTCAGCTCCAATAAATCACCTGTAAAGTCTGTACTCAAAGTGTAAATACCTGCATAAATCGTTAGATCGTGCGAAGCGGCTTATAAGTATCAAGTTGCGCTGTTGTTTTCCTCCACAAAAAAGTGATTTTATAAGTTAATTGATATTTAATTTCTTTTATTATTTCACTGGAAGTTTGGTTGTTTGTGCTTGTTGCATAAAATTACTCAAAGCAAGACGAACTAAATAGATAGATAATATAAAAGCAAATATCTACAGCTGTTTCATTCTATCATAATACTGGCAATACTGCACGACAGTTGAATTATCACTGCTTATTCACTGCAATACCCCTCGTTGTTAATTGTAAACTGCATTACCATTTATCACTACCCAGTGAGCAAAAGTAATTGCATCGGATTATTTATAAAAACTAAAAATTATATACATATATTTGATTGTTTCATCGTTAATTCTCAAGATGGCATGCTTAAAAAAGGGATGTACTTTAGAAGGATCGGATGATAGAATGATAATCTGTTGGTTATGTCACGGTTCATACCATTTTAAGTGCGTTGGTATTTCTGGCTTAGTGGGCGACTCAACAGCTAAAAACAAAAACGTTCATTGGCGTTGTAATAGTTGCCAGAAAGTCAGTGTTGAATTTTTTAAATTCTTCCAGAGTACTAAAAACAATTTCCTGCAAATCCAGAACAACCTTGGCCATTTAACTGAACAAATTAATGAATATGGAAAACTTTTTAGTGACTTTAAAACTTTAGATAGTTTACAATCACCATCCACAATTCGCCGCAAAAGCCCCAGGTTGTTGAATAAAGATAACAATACGATTAATGACGGATCCAGTTTAACAAAAAATTCGCCTCCTAGAACAACTATGCCTAATGCCTCAGATAATGTTGGTAACATTATTCATGTCAACGATATAAATAATGCTCTGAGCTACTCATCAACGGCCGTGCCTCTAAATAATGCTTCAAAATCTCTAAGCCCCGCTCAATTAAGTAATTTTGATGTCTCAACTCCAGTCCCTTTAACCTCAATAGCGAGCTCGTCTACAGTTCTTAATCAAAATATAACTGATACGTCAACAGCCCCAAGGGAGTTGCGTACGATTCCTCCGAAAAAAACCATATTTGCTACACGTTTCGCATCGGATACAAAAGTTGAAGATATGAAATGGTATATTCAAAGGAAATTTGAAAATTGCTCACCACAGGATATTCTCGTTTTTAAAATAAACTCTAGAAATAGAGCATCATTCAAAATAATTGTACCGGAGGTACTGTTTCAGCAATTTGTTAGTCAAGAGTTTTGGCCTAAGAATGCTTTAGTACGTGAATTCATTTATAAAGATGATAATAATGCTCGCTTGCCTAATTTAGTGCATCCCAACCCAAAAAACTAATATCTATTTTATACCAAAATGTCAGAGGTATTAATTCAAAATTGTCATCGATTTACCGAAACAGCTTTGGATATGACAACGATATTATAGCATTCACTGAAACCTGGCTTAGTGGTAAAATTAATAATACCGAAATTATGTGTTCCAGATACCAAATTTTCAGAAAAGATAGAGAAAGTTGTCAAACAGCCAATAATACTGTAAAAAAATCGGGTGGTGGTGTTTTAATTGCTGTCTCAACTATGTTTTCGTCGGAAGAAATTATACTGCATGATTTTTTGCACATTGAGTTTATATGCGTATTAGTGAAAATACATAAACAGCTTATGTATATTATTTGCTTGTATACTCCTCCTAACTCGCAATATTCTACCTATGAGGATTACCTAAAAGCTATAAATGTTATTGCAGATAAAGTAAATTCAAATGATATTATACTTGTGCTGGGAGATTTTAATATGCCAAATGTGTCCTGGAAATCTGCGCCTGATTGTAATTATTTGTCACCTCTTCAATCTTCGGAATTATCGCAGTATTTCATTAACAGTTTACTGGAGTGCTGCCTTTTTCAAATCAACTGCATCACAAATACTTCTGATAAATTGTTAGACCTTGTATTTGTTAATGAACCGTCAGACTTTTCGATATCGCAGCATCCCCCGCTTTCAAATCCTGAGGATAGTTATCATCCTACGATTGAATTAACTTATATCTACCAACCTCATCGACGGTCAAATACATCTCAGCAAAATAAAATTTTTCGTTTTAAGTCAACAAATTACATTAAACTTCAACGTGAACTCTCTCAAATCGACTGGTTAAATGAATTATCTTATGGCAATGATTTAGACAAAAGTATCGAAAAATTTTACCAGATACTACACAAATGCTTCCTATCTTCAATACCTAGAGTACTACCTGCCCCCTGCCATGGTCCACCTTGGAACACTAAACAACTTTCAAGACTTAAAAACCGCAAGAGTAAACTATTTAAAAAGTACAAGCAAAATGCATCTCAACTAAATTATTCCATGTACTCCTCAGCAAGATCTGCATATACCATTGCTAATCAACTGGCTTATAGTGCTTATTTAAACAGGATAAAAAATAACCTAAAAAATGATCCCAAATCTTTTTAAAAGTTTGTCAACTCGAAGAGGCGTGTGTCAGATTTCCCTTCTGTTATGAAGTTTAAAGATTATGAGTCGTCAGATGATAAAGTTATAAGTAATATGTTTGCTGAATTTTTTGCATCAACCTATTCTTCGTCTACGTTTAGCAATATAGAGCAATATTCTTACCATATCCCTGAATCAGTGAATTTTAATGTACCCCGTATTGAGCAGCAAACTGTTTTGACTTATATGAAAAATCTAAAATTTTCGTATGTTCCCGGTCCTGATGGTATTCCTAGTAGTATTTTAAAATACTGTCATCATTTACTAAGCACTCCATTGACCTATTTATTCAACAAATCACTCAAATTGAGTTACTTTCCTCCAATTTGGAAGAAATCGTTCATCATTCCGCTATTCAAATCTGGATCTAAAGCTGATATATCCAATTATAGAGGTATAGCTAAACTGAACGCTATACCAAAGTTGTTTGAGCAACTCTTATGCGATACATTGTCTTATCAAGCAACGTCTATCCTTTCTTCTGCGCAGCATGGTTTCTGTAAAGGTCGATCAACTATTACGAATCTCTTAGAATTAACAACCTGGCAAACAAACAGATGTCATCTATTTTGATTTTAGTAAGGCCTTTGATAAGGTGAATCACAACTTACTTATTCATAAGCTTGATCGAATTGGATTTGGAACGTCTCTAATAAAATGGATCGAATCTTATTTGAAGAACAGAATGCAGTGTGTCAAGTTCCGCAATATGCTCTCTACTGATATAAATGTTACATCAGGTGTGCCTCAGGGTAGTCATCTCGGCCCACTTTTATTTACTTTATTTATTAATGATCTTCCATCCGTTGTTGAAAACTCAAATATACTAATGTATGCAGATGACGTAAAGTTATTCTTATCGCTTGATTCTATTGATCAACAGTTGCGTCTCCAAGCTGACATTGTACACTTAACCGCTTGGTGCGCTAATAATTTAATGGACCTAAATGTGAAAAAGTGCAAATATATGATTTTCTCAAGATCAACACCAATCAATGGACTCTATAAAATGAATAATGCTGATCTTGACCTAGTGGATTCATTTAATGACTTGGGAGTTATTTTAGATAAAAAATTGGACTTCAGGTGCCATATAACCTCGACGATTAACAAAGCTACTGGTGTTCTGGGTTTTATTAAACGCTGGGCTAAGGAGTTCTCTGACCCTTATACAACCAAGATGTTATTTACTACTTTAGTTCGCCCAATACTTGAATACGGATCTGTTGTATGGGACCCACAATATCTTTCACATTCAAATAAAATAGAGTCAGTACAAGTGCAATTCTTATTATTTTGTCTTCGTGGTCTTCCTTGGAACTCTAATATGAGATTACCATCTTACGAGAGACGCCTAGGACTTATTAAGCTTCCAACTTCAAGGAGCCGTCGGCAAATGCTAAATGTTACCTTTCTGCTGAAATTAATAAACGGCTGCATCACATCTCAATTTCTTCTGAGTAAAATAAACTTGAATATACCCAATCGTCCAACAAGGTAATATAGCTTCTTGAGAATTAAGTTTTAAACTACAAACTATAGTAACTTCGATCCCTTTCGGAGAATTTGCAGTGATTTTAATAGACTTTACCCTTGTATCGATTTCAACAAAAGTATTGATGTCGTAAAAAATTATACAATTTTAAATCTTAACTCATTACAAAATTAATTATAAATAAATGTTTAATTTGTTAAATCGACATTTGTTAAAGCCATATTTTTTGTTTTTGCTGTAATCTGTCTTGTTACTGTTAAAACAAAGCTTTATAGATTCCATTTATATATGTATGTAATTATCATTTCTGAAAAATTGTTATATTTTAATTGTATTAGTCTGTAAGGATTAACCCATAGACTAAATAAATAAATAAAATAAATAAATAAATAAAAGGCAAAAAGGAAAGTCAACATCAGTTTTATTCAACTTACACAGCAGAGCAGAACAGCTGTTTTCGAAAGACGCAACCCTTTCATCATCAGTGCTCATGTGTATTGTGTTTGTCACCACTTATTAGGTGGCTTAGTTGAATTTGATAACAGTTCCTATTTACACAAATTTTATTGTGAAAAAGAATACGAGAACTGTATCAACCTGATGTTAACATGTTATTGTTATAATACCCGTGTTACCGTTTGATTATTTTTCTTCATGTCCCATTTTTCTGAATTTTTTGTTCCATCATACCTAAGTCAAACTTTTTTGGTTTGAATTTTATACTTAAGTACATGTGAACGTTTTTCCAATATTGAGTTATTACATTTTTGGTTAGTACGAAATTCCCCAACCCTGACAATTAATATTCCCAATATTCCATGTATTTCTTTCGCTTTTTCCAGAGCCATCGGCTGCTGATAACTAAAGCATCTTTGTTATTTATGTTCAAGTACTTGAATTTAGTTTTCAATTTATAATGAACATGTAAACAAGTGCGCGTGCCCTCGCAACGTTTTAAATTAATGTATGAATTTCTATTTTAATAGTGAACCTCTTTGTTTATGTAAATTGTATTACAGGATGTTAATTTCTCAACAGGCTATAGGTTCAAATCTGCGAAACTGCAAATTATTTTTTTTTTTATTTTTAATAAAAGAACGTGATTGCATTCTATTTATTAATTTTTTTTTTCTTTTTTTGAGAGTGGAATATTAAGAATATTTTTCATAGTCATTAAACCAGCAGAACGGATCAGTACTGATTTCGAGGCCGCTACGCCATCTCATCAGCGTTCTTTGTTCAATTTTTCCACTTTTGCAAGTGGTGCTAGTTAGTAGGAATATCAACTATTTAACCAATATTTTAACGAAAATTGAATATGAGAAGTTATCACATTCATATTATTAAGTTATTACATATTCGGTTAGTACGAAATTCCCCAACCCTGACAATTAATATTCCCAATATTCCATGTATTTCTTTCGCTTTTTCCAGAGCCATCGGCTGCTGATAACTAAAGCTTCTTTGTTATTTATGTTCAAGTAATTGAATTTAGTTTTCAATTTACAATGAACATGTAAACAAGTGCGCGTGCCCTCGCAACGTTTTAAATTAATGTATGAATTTCTATTTTAATAGTGAACCTTTTTGTTTATGTAAATTGTATTACAGGATGTTAATTTCCCAACAGGCTACAGGTTCAAATCTGCGAAACTGTAAATTATTTTTTTATTTATTTTTATTTTTAATAAATGAACGTGATTGCATTCTATTTATTAATTATTTTTTTTTTTTTGAGAGTGGAATATTAAGAATATTTTTCATAGTCATTAAACCAGCAGAACGGATCAGTACTGATTTCGAGGCTGCTACGCCATCTCATCAGCGTTCTTTGTTCAATTTTTCCACTTTTGCAAGTGGTGCTAGTTAGTAGGAATATCAACTATTTAACCAATATTTTAACGAAAATTGAATATGGGAAGTTATCACATTCATATTTATATAAATTGTCAGGGTTGGGGAATTTCGTACTAACCAAAAATGTAATAACTTAATAATATGAATGTGATATGAAGTTATCACATTCATATTTATATAAATTGTCAGGGTTGGGGAATTTCGTACTAACCAAAAATGTAATAACTTAATAATATGAATGTGATAACTTCTCATATTAAATTTTCGTTAAAATATTGGTTAAATAGTTGATATTCCTACTAACTAGCACCACTTGCAAAAGTGTAAAAATTGAACAAAGAACGCTGATGAGATGGCGTAACGGCCCCGAAATCAGTACTGATCCGTTCTGCTGGTTTAATGACTATGAAAAATATTCTTAATATTCTATGAAAAATATTCTTAATATTCCACTCTAAAAAAAAAAAAAAAAAATTAATAAATAGAATGCAATCACGTTCATTTATTAAAAATAAAAATATATAAAAAAATAATTTGCAGTTTCGCAGATTTGAACCTATAGCCTGTTGGGAAATTAACATCCTGTAATACAATTTACATAAACAAAAAGGTTCACTATTAAAATAGAAATTCATACATTAATTTAAAACGTTGCGAGGGCACGCGCACTTGTTTACATGTTCATTGCAAATTGAAAACTAAATTCAATTACTTGAACATAAATAACAAAGAAGCTTTAGTTATCAGCAGCCGATGGCTCTGGAAAAAGCGAAAGAAATACATGGAATATTGGGAATATTAATTGTCAGGGTTGGGGAATTTCGTACTAACCAAAAATGTAATAACTTAATAATATGAATGTGATAACTTCTCATATTCAATTTTCGTTAAAATATTGGTTAAATAGTTGATATTCCTACTAACTAGCACCACTTGCAAAAGTGGAAAAATTGAACAGAGAACGCTGATGAGATGGCGTAGCGGCCTCGAAATCAGTACTGATCCGTTCTGCTGGTTTAATGACTATGAAAAATATTCTTAATATTCCACTCTCAAAAAAAAAAAATTAATAAATAGAATGCAATCACGTTCATTTATTAAAAATAAAAATAAATAAAAAAATAATTTGCAGTTTCGCAGATTTGAACCTATAGCCTGTTGGGAAATTAACATCCTGTAATACAATTTACATAAACAAAAAGGTTCACTATTAAAATAGAAATTCATACATTAATTTAAAGTTTTTTTTTTGGTACATGTAATAACCAAACTGGTTACAAAATTTGAGTTTTTCTTAAACAAAACTACCTTATAGCTCATAAAGATTTGCATCGATAAAAGAAATTTAAAAAATTTAAATTTATTGCCAGGGTTGGGAAATAGAAATTTTTTATACATAAAATAACCAAAAAGGCAATTGACGTTGTTTTTTTTCCCCTAACTAAAACTATTTTGTTTACTTGTTTACATGTTCATTGCAAATTGTTAACTAAAAATGCAATTCCTTGAACATAAATAAAAAAAAGCTTTAGATATCAGCAGCCGATGGCTCTGGAAAAAGCGAAAGAGATACATGGAATATTGGGAATAATAATCGTCAGGGTTGGGGAATTTCGTACTAACCAAAAAGGTAATAACTTAAGAAAAATATATGAATGTGGAAACTTCTCATATTCAATTTTCGTTAAAAACATTGGTTAAATAGTTGATATTCCTACTAACTAGCACCACTTGAAACAGTGGAAAAATTGAACAAAGAACGCTGATGGGATGGCGTAGCGGCCTCGAAATCAGTACTGATCCGTTCTGCTGGTTTAATGACTGTGAAAAATATTCTTAATATTTCACTCTCAAAAAATAATAAATATAATGTAATCACGTTCATTTATTAAAATAAAAAATAATTTGCAGTTTCGCAGATTTGAACCTATAGCCTGTTGGGAAAATTAACATCCTGTAATACAATTTACATAAATAAAGGTTCACTATTAAAATAGAAATTCATACATTAATTTAAAACATTGCGAGGGCACGCGCACTTGTTTACATGCTCATTGCAAATTGTTAACTAAAAATGCAATTCCTTGAACATAAATAACAAAAAGCGTTAGATATCAGCAGCCGATGGCTCTGGAAAAAGCGAAAGAGATACATGGAATATTGGGAATATTAATCGTCAGGGTTGGGGAATTTCGTACTAACCAAAAAGGTAATAACTTGAAAATATGAATGTGGGAACTTCTCATATTCAATTTTCGTTAAAAACATTGGTTAAATAGTTGATATTCCTACTAACTAGCACCACTTGAAACAGTGCAAAAATTGAACAAAGAACGCTGATGAGATGGCGTAGCGGCCTCGAAATCAGTACTGATCCGTTCTGCTGGTTTAATGACTATGAAAAATATTCTTAATATTCCACTCTCAAAAAATAATAAATAGAATGTAATCACGTTCATTTATTAAAATAAAAAATAAAAATAAAATAAAAAATAATTTGCAGTTTCGCAGATTTGAACCTATAGCCTGTTGGGGAAATTAACATCCTGTAATACAATTTACATAAACAAAGGTTCACTATTAAAACAGAAATTCATATATTAATTTAAACTATTTTATATTTTAGGAAGACCAAAATTGGTATCAAAAATTTTCCAAAAATATCAAAATTTTGACTCCAAGGTTGGACAAGTGCAATATTTTATAGTTCATAAAGGTGACCCAAATGGTTGAAAATTGTAAATTTTTCTTAAATAATACTACTTTATACATCATGAAGAGTTGCATTGGTAAAAAAAATGGAAAAAAATTAAAATTTCACTTCCAGGGTTGGGAAGTTTAAAGTTTTTTTGGTACATGCAATATATTGTAGTATATGAAAGTGACCAAAATGGTTGCAAATTTTAAGTTTTTCCTAAATGAAACGACTTTATGAAGACTAGGATTGGTAAAGAAAATTTAAATTTCGCTTCCAGGGATGGGAAATTTTAATTTTTTATACTTAAATGTAACCAAAAAGGCAACTAACGTCGGTTTTTTACTAATTAAAACTATTTTTTAGTTCAGGAAAAACAAAATGGGTATCAAAAATTAAAAAAAAAATAAAAATTTAGAATCCAGAATTAGATAACTGCAATATTTTGTAGTACATGAAAGTAACCAAAATGGTTACGTATATTAAGTTTTTCTTAAATAAAACTATTTCATGCCTCATTAAGAGTTGCATTGGTAAAAAAATTTAAATTACGTATCCATTGTTGGGAAATTGAAATATATAAAAGTAAACAAATAGGCAATTGACGTTGCTGTTTTTGCTAATTAAAACTATTTTATAATTCAGGAAGAACAAAATTGGTATTAAAATCTTAAAAAATCAAAATTTCGACTCCAGGGTTGAACAAATAAAATATTTTATGGTACATGGTCACTTGACCAAAAAGTTTAAAAATGTCAATTTTTTTGTCAAGTAAAACTATGTTACATCTTTTAATTAAACCTACTTCCTGTTAAAATAAAGAAGAATTACATCTGTGAAGGGTACTTAAGATTCGGCACAGCCGGATATAGCACTTTTACTTGTTTTAACTAAAATGTCCTCTTTTATCTTTTATTTTTCCAGATACCATATTAAAAAAAATCAATGAGTGTTCGAACTCACGGGCGAACACCTTTTTGTTTATTTATTTTATATTAAACCCACAAAAAACAAAGAGAATGCAAAGCAACAGACAAATATACATACATACATTGTTATGTTTGTACATAAGCTACATACGTTGCTGTCTTGCTATCTCATTTTTATATATGTACGTATAACCACGTCACTATTCTCTTTGCTATGCATAAGACAAAACCGAAGATCAACATAAAACACTTTTTTAATATTACTCCAAATTAACACTCCGAATTAAAACACTTAAATCTCCGCTCGCCGATATCAGATCGCCTTAATTTTTGGCCTAAACTCTTCGTCGAAACCCGCACTAGCGGGGAGAAAATCACGTGGGAAAATTATATGAAAATCGCCCAATAATTACTTTCAATACCGCCTGCCAAGCAACGAACAAACAAACTCTTACATCTTACACCTTACACTTGCGTATGTATTGAAACTGATAGTTTACTGCCCTAGAGGCGCGCGTGTAGATGGTAACACATCAAAAAATAATCAAAGCTGTTAGTTTTATTTTATTCAAATAAGTACGTACATACATAACTACCATTGTTTATTTTAGATATGCCGCCAAAACGAAAATGTATTTTTAATAGTGAATTGAAGCGAAAATTTCCGTTTGTACATAAAATTGTAAGTGACCATGATGTAGGTTGTGGAATATATGCAGCCCAATTTTCCTTAGGAAATGGTGGTGCTTCTAATATTAAAAAACACTTAGAATTTACATAACATAAAAATGCAACTGTCGCTAGCAATTCAAGTCGTCAGTTGACGAACCTTTTTAGAAAGGAAAGTTTTAACGACAAGGAATAAGAATTGTCTATCACTGAAGGTATTTGGGCTTATCATTCAGCTCAGCACAATTATTCATTCCGCTCAAATGATTGTACCTCAAAATTAATTACATCATGCTTTGATCAAAAATATTCGTGTGCTCGAGCAATTATTGAAAATATTTTTGAACCTGTTTCTGTAAATGAACTTCAAGCTGAAAACTCCGATATTATTTCCAAAAGTCTTCAAGAAACATTGGATGAGTTCAAAATTAAGAGTAAAATGGTAGCGTTTTATGGTGACAATACTAATTGCAATTTTGGAGGTCAGCTAAAAATTTACCAAATAATATATTTCACAAAATGAAAAATTTTATTAGAAATAATATAATTGGTGTGAACCATATTTTGAACAATTGCATTCAAACTGCTGCTGATTCCCTACCGGTTGATATTGAATTAATAATTGTTAAAATGTACTCTTTTTTTACATTTACACAATTAGAGTAGAAAATTGTTAAAGATGTTGACATAGAATATAAAAAATCATAGCAAAACTGGTTGACATTAATGCTAGCGTTAGAGTGAAAACTGAAATTGTTTGTGCCATTAAAAGAATATTTTCTCTCTCAACAAAAGTGTCCGATGACATTGCAAACATTTTTTAACGATCTATGCTCCGAATTGTGGTTATTTTTTGCCCATAGTCAAGCTTTTATATTCCATAAATTTATTTGTCGTCTAGAGTAAAGCTGGATTCACCCATTGTTTCGGAAAACATTTTTTGTTTCGAAACAATGGGTTTTTGACAGCTTGTTCTGAAAAGATTCACCCACTTCGAACAATTGTTTTGGAAAAACAAGGGTACCATATGAAATATTTTTGTAAACGATGCGTGTTAGTTTTTCAATTAGGCGTCACACTAATATATTTTATTCTGTAATAAACAAATTGTATATTAAAAACTCTTATTAAAATAAAAATTTAATTTTATTAAGATTGTATTTTATTATATATTTAGATGTTCATACAATATGATGTGGCATCTCAGTTCAACTTTACTTAAAAATTTAAAGTAACTGGAATCACAGCTGAAATGTTTCAGAACAAATATTAAAATTAAACCAATTCATGTTACAAACGAATTTAACTCTCTTTCGCTCTCTCTCAAAAAGAGATACGTCAAACTACATACAAAAAAAATGTTACGGAAGAAATTATTTGTTCCGAAACAATGGGTGAAGCCAGCCAGGGCGCACTTAACTAGGTGGCAGCGTTAAGAATGTAAAATATTTTTTGCTCTTATTGGATTTTTGTTTGTTGTGAGTTTGCACTGTCAAAGATTGCTTAACCCTTATGTGCGCACCAAAGTGCGTATTTGAAACTTATTGATAACTACTAACTTTCAAACTATCGAGTTATTGTGCAGACGCGAGTCAAATTTTTGTGGTTGTAATTTGCCTGGGAGACCATTTTATTTTAAACAGCCTTTACTGCGCACCAAGGTACCCAGGTACCTGTACGGGTTTTATATGAGAAAGCGGCCATCTCAAGTATATTATTTGAAGCTGTTAGTAGCTTCGCATGAATAAATAAAAATCTGCATAGGTTAGGTTAGGTTAGGTTGAAGAAGAGGGGCATAAGCATCCCAATCCGTCATGGATTACACTTAGGCCTCATAGGTCTGTTGTGAGCTCTTTAATAAGGAGTTCCCATTTCACTGTTGGGAGCCTCCACCGATACCATGGAAACCTCTGAGTTTTGATTACGTCAAGGACCTAGTTTCTTCAATGTACTTCCTTAAGTCTTTCCAATTAGAGCCCCTAAGGAATTCCATCTCCTGTATAATCTCCTGATTAAATGTTTGTCTTCTAATTTGACTAAAAGCTGGACAGTTGCACAAGTAGTGCTCCAGTGTCTCGTCCTGTTCCTGGCAGGCCCTGCATGTTATATCGCCAACGATACCCATTCGTGCCAGGTGAGTCCTTAACTCTGTATGTCCTGTTATTAAATAAACCAACCTCCGTAGTGTTGGCCTACTCAATGTTAGGACCTCCTTTGTCCTACTACCATCTGTGTCCCCCCCTAGAATTCTAGTCACCCTACCTATGGTAGAGTGCTGCCAATCTCTTGTATGCAATTCTATAGCCCATCGCTTTAGTTCATTCTTAAAAACCTGAAATGGCTTCGGACTATCTAGTGTGATGTTCGACATTAATGCTCGCATCTTTGCTAGCCTATCTGCCTCAACATTTCCAGGTATCCCCTGATGTCCTGGAATCCATATTATCTCTATGCCCCCATATTGCGTGTATGAGTTAATCTCATCCTTGCACTGTAGTACACACCGAGATTGAACCACATGATTCCTTAGGGCCTCGATGGCCTTCCTACTATCCGTGAATATACGAATCGGTAGTCTGTTATAGATTTCCTTCAACCATTTTATCCCTTCCGTAATAGCCACGATCTCACTCTGAAATACCGTGCTATGATCCGGCAGGCGGAAGTATTTGCTAAAGTTACGACCCATGTCACAGAAACCTCCACCCGATCGGTCACCAATCCTCAACCCGTCCGTGTATAGGTTAGTTATGGGGTTCATTGTATCTGCATCCTCCCACTCCATACCTTCCGATATTATGGTGGTGCAGTGTGATTGTACATATCTAATAGGGATTCTATCGCACGTGACCGTGCGAGCGTTGTTCCCGGGTAAGACGTGTACTATACTCTGGTGTTTGGTTGTGCGTTCCCTAGTCAGCCATTCACCCATTACCATCAATCTCGTAGCAGCCAGAGCTGCTTCGTATTTAACCTGTATATCAATAGGCAGTATTGATAGAATATTTTCCATCGCCTTAGTTGATGTGGTTCTCATCGCGCCACAGATGCCGATACAGCACTGTCTTTGTATCCCTTGAAGATGTTTGATATTCACCTTCCTCTCCAAGGACGTCCACCATACTAACGAGGCGTACGTCACAATTGGTCTTACCACACTCGTATAGAGCCAGTGTGCCATCTTTGGGCTCATTCCCTATTTGGCCCCAATTGCCCTTCTGCAATAGGTCCAGACTCTTTGGGTCTTGATCACCCGACTTTCTATATGGTTCTTCCAGGATAGCCTCCAGTCGAGTATCACTCCCAGATATTTGACCTTTTTATTAATCTGTATCGTCCTATCTGGAAAAACCGGTGATTCCACATGTGCAATCTTCGGTTTCCTTGTAAACATACAAATTCTTGTCTTGTTTAGCCCAGTTATAAGCTAAATTCAGGGCCTCTATTGCCCTTTCGCAAAGAACCCTAGGATTGTTTCCTCTTATCAGTATCGCTACATCGTCTGCATAGCAGACGGGAGCAAATCCTTCTTGGGATAATGTCTTCAGTAGGGTATTTATGGTCACCACCCACAGCAAGGGAGAAAGTATTCCCCCCTGTGGCGTTCCGCAACACACATTCCCCCATACCCTTGTGTCGTTAACCTCGCAACTTATCTTCCTGTTCCTTAGCATATGACTGATCCATCCAGTCAATCTCTGGTCCAAGTCAAAGTTACCCAGCGAGTCAATAATGCTCGAGGTCCATACAATATTGAAAGCCCCCTCTATATCGATAAATACAGCCATGGTGTACATACCCAAATCGAAGGTTCTCTCTATATGATATACAACCTCTTGTTGGGCCGTCTCAACAGACCTGCCCTTAATATAAGCGTGTTGTTTAAATTTCAGTATATCGTGCGGTATCCTTTCCTTCAACATTGTATCCACAATTCGTTCCAATGTCTTCAGTAAGAATGAAGTTAGGCTTATCGGTCTGTAAGCCCTCGGATCCGCATAGCTTGCCCTACTTGGTTTTGGAATGAAGACAACTCTAGCCTCCCTCCATGCCAGGGGGGTATATGCATCTGTAAGACAGATTGTGAAGATATTAACCAACCTGTCCTCTATCAGTTCCATACTTCTCTGAAGAAGAGCCGGGAAAATGCCATCAGGCCCTGCTGCTTTATATGGCGAAAAGCTCTTCACCGCTCTACATACAATTCGAGTATCTATTGTTATCCTTGGATTGTCCATATTCGTCGGGGGGTGTACCGCTTCCGGACGGTTCTCCTGCACCGTACGGAAGTGTGCCTCCATAAGAAATTTTAATAACCCTTCCATCGTCTCTGCCCTCCGAGTCAACAAGTGTCTCAGGTTGAGTGTGGGTTTTCGACAGAAGTTTCTTTATTTTGGAAGCCTCACTGACGCTGTCTACCTGTTCGCAGAAAAGCTTCCAGGATTCGCGTTTGGCATCCCTTATTTTTTTATTGTAAAGGTTAAGCTTATCTTAATATTCTTCCCAGTGTATATCGAGTCCCTTTCTACGGGCCCTATTAAAGAGCCTTCTAGTTTCTCTCCTGAGATTTATAAGTTGACCCGTCATCCAGGGTTTTTCTTTTGGGTTTCGCCTATTTCTGAGTGGACAACTGTTCTCAAAGGATTCCCTAATATCAGTACTTAGTCTATCTATCTCTGAATCTATGCGCCCTACAGTATCTACTGGTGGTGGATAGTTCTCGATTTTGTTTTGTAAACTAGACCTAAATCTTGACCAGTCCGTCTTGGCCCTATTCCTAAATGTTATGGGGTTAGGATCAGGATGGTCTAACGTCATGAAAATATAGCGATGGTCAGAGAAGGAATGTATTTCCGACACGTGCCAATTGCTTATTTCATCAATTAAGTTTTCTGAGCATATAGTGATGTCAATAACCTCTTCCCTAATTCTGTTAATGAAAGTTGGTTCATTCCCAGTATTTACTCTGAAGAGGTTATTAGCCACTAAATATTCAAATAACGCAACACCTCTATTGTTGCAATTAGTACTACCCCAAGAGAGATGATGCGAGTTGGCATCACAGCCTATTAAGATATTCCTACCTTTACTCCTGGCGGAAGATATAATGCGCCTCAAATCCGACGTTGGTGGAGGTGTTGGGGTATCCGATGGTAGATGCACTGAAGCCATCAGCATGTTTCGACTGCCATATACTAAAGTTGTGGCGTCTGATGTTGATAATTCTGAGGAAAAAAGAAAGTTTATTTTCTTATGGCATAGTATCTATGCACGCCCTGGGTCTTGCCCCGGTCTTTGCATAAAAAAGTTGATAATTACAGTCGTTCAAGCCAGAAACCTTGTCCTTAATTGTCCATGGTTCCTGTATGAACACTACGTGTATCTTACCTTTAGTTATTTGCTCCATCAGGGCTTGGGTCGCCATCTTACTCCGATGGAGGTTTATCTGCAGCAGGAGCAGCATCTTTATGAGACGGCTTGTGTTGGGGCCTCTTGAGATACACTAACCTCCTATTCCCCTTTTTCTTTAGGCTCCGCCTTATCCTTTTTGGCTTCCTCAGTCGGGTCTACTGACCAGCCAATGGGAGTCTTCCCGACTTTGAAATATATGGCTGAGGTGGCAAAGAAGGCCTTCCCTTTTCGTTCTTCCAATAAAGCCATGGACGCTTTGTCCAGACCTACCACGATCAAGGTGCCCTCCTCTGTCTCCTCACGGTGGAAGATTTCCCACTTGCTCGCATCGAGGCCTTTGTTCTGTTTGGTAATTATATTTGTTATGGCCTCGGTTTTCAGACTTCCACCCCATCCTTTTAACCCTTTCGCCCCCAAAGTTGCTTATAAGCAACTTTGATTTTTAGGTACCGTTTTATTTCAAACAATTGTAACTAACTCATTAAAGTACACATAGAGTTGGTTGATTATAGTTCTTAGAACTAAAACACAACAAAAAAGTAGCAGCAGCGTCGCGATCAACATAAATACAATTCATCCTTTGGTGTGAAGTCCAGGAAAACGCAGGTGTTGAAATTTTAGTGCAAAAAGTAAAAAATAAATAAAAATACTTAGAAAATATAATTTTAAAAAATAAGTACGCAGTTTTAACAATTAAAGTTGTAATAAAAAGTTAAAAAAAAGAAGTTAAAAAAGTTGCATTGTTACGGAGCAATATTTTTTTGTTTATTGAAGTTGCTTATAAGCAACTTTGGGCAACGGTGGTAGTAAAAACATTGATATCGCAGGCATGTCCAAACCACGCAAAGGAGTTTGTGAAGCAGATATAGAGGCTGCCCTGAAGTTTGATTGGGACGAGTCTTATGATGAGGAGTGTGAAGATGATGAGGCAGAATTTTTGGAGAAAGGGCTAAAAGAAATTTTGGAGAAAGGTGAGGAAATCGAGATTGACTTACTAGAAGTTATCGCCACTGAAGAGAATGTCGAAGAGTATCCAGAGAGGCCTGAGCGCTTTGTGGCGGAAAAAGTAGAATTGTCTACGTTGCGATGGAGGAAAAAACAATTTGATCCAAAAGTTGATCTCTCTGACATGCTAATGGAGCTTTATAAAATTAATCATCGCTCTGCTAAATGGTACATGCGAATATTTTACTGGGCTTTGGGAACGGCAGTAACCAATTCGAGGCTTTTGTATCGCAAGCACTTCAAAATGGTGGACCCGAGCGCAAAACATATTCCACTAATAAAATTTCAAATGGAAATAGCGAATGAGTTGCTAAATGCTGCATCATCATCCTCGGGTTCAGTACAAAGGAAAAGAAGACGACCCAGTGGAAATACTTTCGAACAAGAGGAAATAAGTTCAGCACAGTCGTCTCCGTCTTCTCTTTCGTCTACTTCCAGTTCCAAGCGCCATATAATTAATCATGATCCTCCGAATTCGAAGAGATACGATAAAAGCGGCCATTGGTTGGAATGGGGAGGAAAAGGCCGATGCCGCCTATGCAAGACGGGAACACCGCTCTCAAAATGTGTAAAATGTGGTGTTCACCTATGTTGCAATACCAGTAAAAATTGTTTTGTAGAATATCATACCTAGTTTATTATAATACCAAAAAGGATTCTTGATTAATAAATAAATAATAAAAAAAATATTATTTTTTCATTGCCATTAAATAGTTCCTCAACGGCCCAAAGTTGCTTATAAGCAACTTCCAATATGTATCTAGTGACCCGATAACTCCAGAAGTCCGAAATCTTCAAAAATCCTTAATTTAGATCTACTAACCAAGGATATCATGAAAAAGAATTTTTCCGACAGTTGGTTCAGGAGCGGGGCTGAAAGGGTTAAATAAAAGGATGCCTTTGTAAGGGCTGGGATTTCCGTCTTCTTCACAAGCGAGAGTCTTCCACCTTCCCATGGTGCCTTAATGTTGTTTATTCGGTTTCGTTGTATCTCCACACAGGAGTCAGACTCCAGTTGTAGAAACATTACGTCCCGAACAAACTTGCTGCTTTCAATATGTGGAGCATCCTCGTCAGCTGACAACATGTACTCCACAATACATTCGTTTATAGCACTTTCCACCTCCTTTTAGTAGTGCACTGGGATTTTGCCGGATGGGCTGCTGGAATCTATGACAGCATAGCTCAGCTCTTCTGCCAGTTTCCTGCGTGCCACTTTGGCATACGTGGGCAGCTCCTTAGCCCTCCTTTCGTCCGGTTTTCTCTTCAGTGATTTAGAAGCTTTCGGAGCTCCTCCAACCACTGAAGATTTCACTGACGCCATCGCCTGTTTGGAGGTACTAGCGTACCTCCCTTTGAGCCCTCCGAAGAGTTCTCTTTAGGACGTTTGGACCCATCGCCCGCTACACCCCCTCCATGCGGGGAGCGTTTAAATTTCTTACGGTGGCCAGCAGTGTTCTGCTCCTCCGGCGAGCGAATTCTCTTGCCCTTCTCCGTGGAGATGGGTGTAGAGGCTTCACCTTCCTTTGAAGCATCCTGCTGATTCCTCCGTTTCAATTTTGCTGCTTTCCGCCGTTGTGCGCCTGAAAGATTCCTCCTTTTCGTGGTGACTTTGGCTATGCTAGCACTTACTTCCTCGACCATCTTATCTACTTCGGAGGACTCTTTATCTTTTGGATGGGAAGAATCGGAGACCCCGCCCGTCTTTTGTGGCTGGGGATGGTTTGTCATCACCCTTGGCACCGATTCTACCGCTCCTAGGCTTCTTGTAGCTTTAGCAACAGCGGAGGCCAAGTTGCCCACCCCCGAAGTTGTTTTCTTACAGTCACTTGCTGACGACGACTCGGGACCTGTTTGCTCACCACCAATAGCCGCCGGTACTGAGTTATGTAAGCTCTGCACCGTAACTTTCATATATTTTAAGTTTTCGTCCATGTTAGTTATTCTTCGGGTACCACCCTAGCCTGGTTTTGGTTGGTCCGCGAGGGATTACGTGAATCCCTTAGGTTCGGGGTAGTGCGGACGATCAACATCTCGGGTGTGCTGAAATCCTGTTCACTGATGTGTCCAGTTCCTCAGCCCATCCCGAGGCGCTAATCGCCCACCCTACTCCAAACCCCCCTATCCGCCACCTGGGGACGCGTCCGATGGGAGCAAATCCAAGCAAACATCTCCGTGTGGAGATGTTTGTCCATGTGGAGATGTTTGTCCGTGTGGAGAAAAATCTGCATAAGTTAAAAACAAAAACAATTTATTTGATCTAATTTGAAAAATGAAACATAAAAAAATCTAAAAGCGAAGTAACGTTTTAGTGTAAATCTATCGAACAGTTTGAACATATTGGTCGACTAATAGAGTGTTGACTGCAGATTGGCTTGGAACAGCCAATACAGTATGGAAGATGTTGCAGTTTCAAAGTTTGGTATATAAAAAACTTTTATAGTATTTTTTTGACACAAACCCTTTAAGATCTTTTAAGAGTTTTCGATGACGATTACTAGATTGATGTTTTAAATTCCATATATATAATATAGGATGCTAGTGCTGCTATATCAATAGCATTAAAAAAAGAGACAGTGGCCATCGGCTTGTTCAACTTTGTCCATATTATCTACTCCCCTTTTGTTTCATTATAATACATTATAAACTCCGGTTTTTCACAAGTATTGGGTTCAACAATAGGTTCGGCGTGCATAGTAGATAACATAATACGCGCCTTTTCCTTTTTTGGCACATGGGAACATAAAGTCGTCCCTTTACTAAAAGCAAAATTTGTAGTATATAACGATCTGAAACATATTTCAAACCATTATAAAAAATTTATAACCAGATTAATTTTATCAATCAATGAAATGTTGTATTCAATTCAGTTTTAAATTCTTAGAATAATACTAATAATGTGTTTTTTTTTTGCCGCAGACAAAAGGGTTAATTCTATTTATGTTCAGAGCTTCTTTTGCTTTTCACAACAGGAATGGAAAATGACTTTTGATTTTGTACCAATTAAATAAGCAAAGTGTACTTTTCACATCATGGCGGTACCATTTTTTTTTTATATGAAAAACAAATATATATTTTTACAAATTCACAAGTATGTAACAAAATATTTTAGATCCATAAATTTTGTTTAAAAACAATATTTTAAATTATGTATGAATTTGTATTAGTCGAACTTTCTTATGTAAATTGTTAATTTTATCAACGGGCTTAAGTTCGAATCTGCAAGACTGCAAACCTTTTTTTATTTTTGTTTTTTATTTTTTTATTATTTTATTAATAAATGAATTTGTTCAAATTCTATTTTTATTAATTTATATTAAGATTGGAATATTAAGAATATTTTTCAATAATCATCAAACCAGCAAAACGGATCAGTACTGATTTCGAGGCCGCTACGCCATCTCATCAGCGTTCTTTGTTCAATTTTTCCACTTTTGCAAGTGGTGCTAGTTAGTAGGAATATCAACTATTTAACCAATATTTTAACGAAAATTGAATATGAGATGTTATCACATTCATATTTTTAAGTTATTACATTTTTTGGTTAGTACGAAATTCCCCAACCCTGACGATTAATATTCACAATATTCCATGTATCTCTTTCGCTTTTTCCAGAGCCATCGGCTGCTAATAACTAAAGCTTCTTTGTTATTTATGTTCAAGTAATTGAATTTAGTTGTCAATTTACAATGAACAAGTGCGCGTGCCCCCGCAATGTTTTATATTATGTATGAATTTGTATTAGTCGAACTTTCTTATGTAAATTGTTAATTTTATCAACGGGCTTAAGTTCGAATCTGCAAGACTGCAAACCTTTTTTTTATTATTTTATTAATAAATGAATTTGTTCAAATTCTATTTTTATTAATTTATATTAAGATTGGAATTTTAAGAATATTTTTCAATAATCATCAAACCAGCAGAACGGATCAGTACTGATTTCGAGGCCGCTACGCCATCTCATCAGCGTTCTTTGTTCAATTCCTCCACTTTTGCAAGTGGTGCTAGTTAGTAGGAATATCAACTATTTAACCAATATTTTAACGAAAATTGAATATGAGAAGTTATCACATTCATATTTTTAAGTTATTACATTTTTTGGTTAGTACGAAATTCCCCAACCCTGACGATTAATATTCCCAATATTCCATGTATCTCTTGCGCTTTTTCCAGAGCCATCGGCTGCTGATAACTAAAGCTTCTTTGTTATTTATGTTCAAGTAATTGAATTTAGTTGTCAATTTACAATGAACAAGTGTGCGTGCCCCCGCAATGTTTTAAATTATGTATGAATTTGTATTAGTCGAACTTTCTTATGTAAATTGTTAATTTTATCAACGGGCTTAATTTCGAATCAGCAAGACTGCAAACTTTTTTTTTTATTATTTTATTAATAAATGAATTTGTTCAAATTCTATTTTTATTAATTTATGTATATTAAGATTAACTAAAAACAATAGTTTAATATTAAAATTTTGTTATTATAGAAACAATTAAATATATTCATTGCAAATTCACAGTCATAGAAATAAAGAATACATAGACAAGTATAGTCCCACTCAGTTCAAAGGAGATGGATGTTCTAAGACAAGTCTAGATGATCAAATGGTGGTTGATCAGTTCTGAGATTAACACAAAACAAGAAAGTAATTAGCCCCATGGTTAGAAAGTAACTAAAAAACAAAAACTAACTTTACAAATTGTTTGGATCTAGGTAAGATGACATTGAAAAACATTTTAGTTGCGAAAAAGCATCATACTAATAGCAAGATTGTCTCGAAAATTAATTATTCTTTATCAGTTACTTTGATCGAGTAGAGGAGTAAAACAAAGACTCCATAATTTCAATAATGCTGGCTCGAATATTGCCATACAGTAAATTAATTATTATAAATCATAAAAAAATATTTTACTTGTATTAACTGATTATTTAAAAAATGTCTGTTTTTCAAATAAGCTTATAACAAACGTAAAATAATGTTTATAGATTAGTCCGATTGATTGAGATATATAAATTGTACCAAGTAATTCGCGGCAGTACCACAGTACCACCAAGGTCGGAAATGTACCATAAAAAGTACAATTGTAGCATGTTTTCCATTTGTGTTTCACTCATGTTTTGACATTCAAAACTTTATTACACAAACAAAAACACCTATGTTGTTGTATTGCTGTAGTTGTATCCCTTACGCTGCCACCTGGTTTAATTACGCCATGAATCCAGCTTAACAACATATTTTAATGCCTGAGGCTGCTCTTATTTTAAAGCACTTAAAATTAAAGGTAATAAATAGCACGCAAAGAAGAAATGTTTTTACCATTGGCAATTAAAAATAGTCTTGCCATATTAGATTTTATAGAAAAATGTAATAATTTAAGTTCAAAGAAATAGTTACTAATTTTATGACATCTGGGGCCAAATTACCGCATTCGATATCGAACGAATTTTCCATACAATTTAAATACGAATTTTGATCGATATCGAATGCCGTAATTTGGTCCCTGTATTGAATATTTAAAATTTAAATCAATGGTATACGGCATTTAGAAACATTGAACATGTTGATTAGGTCGTTCTGCATAGAATTTCATGCTGTCAGTCTATTGAAAAAAGTTGAGTTCATATAAATGTTGAGAGATGATTTGACAAAAAAGATTAAGAGAAATAACTCATAGCTATTTGTTTGATAATACACCAAAAAATCCGCGGGTTTCAGGAAGAGATTTGAAAAATTAACAGAGAAACTAACAGAAAATTTACACTCTCACAAAATTTATTAAGTGAGATTGACAAAAAATTAAGTATTATTAACTGTGAGATTAAGAATGTCATTGAAAGAGTGTCAACTATAGAATTGGCTGTTAAAAATATAAAGAATACAGCAACGAACAAAATTATAGAATTACCCAATGAGGCTGAGAAATTAAGAAGTAAAAACGTTATATTCGACCGGGTCGAATCTTAAATACCCTCCAAATATTTAGTAAGTGAATTTAAAATGTTTAACTTGGTGGAACAGTGTTCCTTTATATAATATCGTACGTCAACCCCCACTAAAGGGGGCGGGGTTCAAAAATAGACAATATCATGTTTTCCACAGACGAACGTATGGGCATTGCTAGACCGTCTTAGACTCTGTCGCTCTGGCAAGGGCTGTCGCTCTGGCAAGGGCTGTGGGGGAAACATATCACCTTTGTCATAAAACTCTAAAACTAAATGCTTGGGATGATTATACACAAAATTAAAATTTCTTTTTTTTTGATAGGGTCATTTAGGGGCAAAGGGGGAGGAGGGGGTAGGGCAGATACAGGTAGTCATAAAACTCTAAAAATAAATGCTTGGGATGTGTATATACAAAATAAAAAAAAAAATTTCTATTTTTGATAGGGTTATTTAAGGGCAAAGGGGGAGGAGGGGGTAGGGCAGAAACAGGTTTTCATAAAACTCTAAAAATAAATGCTTGGGATGATTATATACAAAATTTAAAAAAAGATTTTTTTTTTTGGTAGGGTCATGTAGATGGTGAAGGGTGAGGAGGGGGTAGGGCAGAGTAGTACCAGGTTACGTCTCAGTTTCGTCATTAAGGCTTAAAAATTTTATTTTTAAAGAATGTAGGCCTAAGTAAAACAATTTGTTAAACGTTTACACTATTTTTGCATATAATAACGCCCACTAAAGTGGGCGGGGTCCAAATTTTTTTTTCAGGCGTTGGAACGTATTTGACATAAAAATATATCATTTGCTTAACAACAAAACCAAAAAACTTTAAAAATTATGTTGTTTTTTCTGGGTTGGTTTAGTTCTTCTTAGGGGAACTTTTTTCCCTCTTGCCCGATTTAGCCCATCTTCGAACTTAACCTGCTCTAAGCTTGAAAATATATCTATACCAAATTTTAAGGGTCTAGCTCTTTTCGTTTGGACTGAATCGTGATTTCCACAGACGGACGGACATGCTCAGATCGTTTTAGATTTCATCACAGATCAAGAATATATATACTTTATGGGGTCTGAGATGGATATTTCGATGCGTTACAAACGGAATGACAAAGTGAATATACCCTCCAAATTCTTTTTTGGAGGGTATAAAAAAAGAAATGGTGTTATTTAAAAACTATGCCAAAAAAAAGAAAATTCTATTATAGCGAATGATCTTCGTGTAAATGGTGTGCCTTTCTATAATGACGAAAATCTATATAATATGAATAACAAACTCTGTCAATCAGTGAACATCGATCCACCTCATACAAGGCTATCTTTTGAGTAAATTTAACCAATTCATTTCTTAAAAGCAGAAATAGTAATAAACCATCAAACAAAGACGTTAGTGATACTGCGATAATTATTAAATTTGAAATCCTTTTCGAAAGAAACTTTGTTCTTAAATCTTCTGTTAAATCAAATAAGGATGTTTTACGTTTAAACCTTATTGGTTTTGATAGCAACACGCCTTTTTACGTCAATGAATATCTAGCTCCTGAAAATCATCGTATATTTCTTCAGGCTTATCGTTTAAAAAAAAGCAAAATAATATCAAGCGCCTTTACAAATAGAGGTATTGTTTATATTAAAAAAAATCAGCAAGATAACCAGCTACGCATTAATGATATATCCGAATTGTATCAAATGTTTCAACCACCAAATGCCAATGATGGGAATAACCCAACTTATCAGAATGACAACTTTCGTTAAATTAGTTACAATGATTAATCGTATACTTTTCATAACTTACAATATAAAATCATTATTTCAACAAACAATATAAAATAGTTAGTAATAAACATAACTATTTATGCTTGCTTTGCTTATAATTATGGTTCCACAAGTTGATTTTGAGAGTCGTGTTAACTCCAGAAACAATCTTATACTATAGTATGATTATACTATGATTAGAATTCTTTGTAAACGAACAAATGGATTAAATATATGTATGTCACATAAATGTTACACAAATGCCTACATGAAAAAATTTATGAATTCCGATTTATTTTTGAAGAATCTAGTATGCACATCATTTGCGTTTCTGAAACGTGGTTTCGTGCAGACATTCATGACCACAACTATAAGCTAAAAGGATATCGCCTGTTTCGAAGTGACAGACTGCCAAACGGTCGTGGTGTAGCAATATATATAAAATCGTCCATATTATGTTATATAAAATGCCAAACATCGGATGAAGTTGCTGAAAACCGAATAAATAGTAATATAACAACATTAACAAGCAATGGTGAACCACAAGCCTCTGATATTCAGAGATTGGAATACCTGTTTCTTGAAGTTTTCAATAATAATCCAAAAATTTTATTGGGTGTGATATACAGGTCGAATAAGAGAATTGACTACAAGCCGTTGATTGATAAATTATCTACACTTGCTCTCGGCTATATTGATGTTATTTTGACTGGTGATTTCAACGCTAATATTCTTGCTGATAGAAGTCTTATGGAGGAAATTAATGCCATAGGTATTACTCTAATAAATGATAATTTGCCAACACGTTTTACATCTACCACCTGTACTATACTTGATCTTTTCTTCATCGATAACCCTTCTCGAATGCTGTTGCTTGATCAACTGTCTGCCTTTGTTTTCTCTAAACATGACCTCAATTTCATGTGTTATGACTTTATAACCATATCAAAAAACAAAACGATAACATTTAGAGACTTCAAGAATATTGATCTACAATTGCTGATAGCTGAACTACCCACAATCGAATCATATGTTTTTTATGCCCACGGTAGACGAACAACTTGATTTCTTACATTACAATATACAACGATTGGATGAAAAATGTGTCTGCATTTAAACCAAAACGGTAAAAAATGACAATCCATGGTTCTCAAATGAAATCAAAGCCCTAATTTATAAAAGGAATAAAGCGTATGCAAGATGGAAAAGATTTAAAACTCCAGAACTCCATAATTATTTCAAAGATTGCAGAAAGAAAACAACTTCACAAATTAGGCTTGCAAAGTCGAAACAATATGAGAAAAAAATTAAATTGGCTATTTGTTCTAAAAAAAAATGGGGAGAAATCCGGTCGATGGGGTTAATAAAAAGCTGTTCGGAAGAAGAAAATAGTATTGACATCAACAAACTAAACTCAGAATTTGCAAATATACCAATGCCACAACCAAAACTTAATTACTACAACTCTGTGGATGCCTTTAGCCCTCTTGAGAATGATAGACAACATAATATGGGGTGTTTTTTATGAAGGTTTTTTTTTTATACGAATCACTCTGTTGTCTGAAAGCTGTTTTGACAGTTTAAAGTGACGTCTCTACTCAGTTTTGTTTGGCAAGTCATCATGAACAGGTTAACTCCAGAACAACGCTTCCAAATCGTGGAAATTTATTTTCAAAAACAGTGTTCAATTAAAAATGTTTATCCGCTTTTTTACCGCAAAATTCTCTTCAGTGATGAGGCGCATTTTTGGTTGAATGGATATGTCAACAAGCAAAATTTACCGTATTTGGAGCAAAGATAATCCACACGCCGTTCAAGAATTACCAATGAATCCCGATAAATGTACTGTTTGGTGCGGTCTATGGGCTGGTGGAATCATCGAAATCGATACAGAATCATGATCAAGGAATTTTTGGTGCCAAAACTTCAAGATATGGATGTAAACGAAATGTGGTTTCAACAGGATGGTGCCACTTATCATATTGCGGGCGAAACAATGGACTTATTGAAAGAACATTTCAACGACAACATTATTTCGAGAAATGGACCGGTGAATTGGCCTCCGCGTTCGTGTGATTTGCCGCCACTCGATTATTTTTTTGTGGGGATACCTGAAATCATTGGTTTACGTGGATAAACCAGCAACGATTGACGCTTTGGAAACCAGTATTCAACGTGTCATTGCTGAAATACGCCTTCAAATGCTTGAAAAGGTGGTCGAAAATTGGACCTCCAGAATGACCTTTGTGCAAAATAGTCGTGGTGGCCATATGCCCGTAATGATATTTAAATGTTAAATGACAAGAAATTATCTACCAAATAAAATATTTTTTTTGGCCATTTCATAATTTGGCATGTGTTTTATTTAAATTTCAAATCAGCAAGCTCTTATAAAAACACCCTTTATAATTAATTTTCAATTTGAATGCGTTACTCGGAACGATGTCCTTAATGCTATGCTAAGCATCAAATCAGACTCAGTTGGTGATGATGGTGTGCAGCCTAAATTTGTCAAGATAATAGCAAGTCACATATTGCCGCAAATAACACACTTGGTTAATAACATAATAACAAGGACAAATTTCCCATCCAGTTGGAAATTCACAAAAACTATACCCGTCCCCAAGCCCGATAAAAGCTATAGGCCCATTGAAATACTTCCATATCTGTCTAAAATTGTTGAAAGGCTCATTCATTCACAAATGGCCAAATATTTGTATGCCAACAACGTATTGTCTCAAAGACAATCTGGTTTCAGACCTAACCACAGCTGCTCATCAACCCTCATCGAAGTGTGCGAAGAGATACGTTCTAAATTGGATAGTAACTTCATATCGTTTTTGGTTTTACTTGATCACTCTAAGGCGTTTGACACAGTTGAACATACTATTCTATTTCAAAAACTTAAATATATTTTTTTCAAATACTGCAGTCAAATTGATTTCCTCATACATAACTGGTAGAAGTTAGTCAGTATATTCTAAAAACAATAAATCAACAAGCTGCTCGCAAGGTTCCATACTTGGTCCTTTATAATGTACTATTTATTCCAATGATCTGCCATTCAAACTTGTTCACTGTGAAGTCCAGATGCATGCCGATGATGTCCAACTAACCATTAGCTGTGTGCCATCTGACATCAATAGTTGTATTAGTAAATGAAATGTTGACCTTAATAACGTATACAAATGGGCTTCAGCAAACGGACTTTGCCTAAATGCTAAGAAATCTAAAGAAATCATGGTACGTAGAAATAGTAATGTGCAATATCAGTTGCCCCAGATAACTATTGGCGACTCGTCTATAGAAATAGTTGAACATGTCAAAAATCTTGGAATAATTTTTAACAACACTCTAACTTGGTCGAACCATATCAACACTCTATGTGGCAATATATACGCTATTCTTAGAAACTTATGGATGACACAGTCCTTTACACCAAATAGCCTTCGTATGTTGCTTGCCAAAACATACATTTTACCTGTTTTAACTTATGGATGTGAATTATTTTCTAGTTGCAATTCTACAAACAAGAATAAACTAAAAGTGGCGTACAACAATATTGCAAGATACAACAATATTGTCTTTCAAGGAGAAATCACATATCAATCTTTTCTTACAAAATCTTTAATATATCATTTGATAGTCTTCTAAAATGTACGTCAACTCCCACTAAAGGGCGAGGTTCAAAAATAGACAGTATCATGTTTTCCACAGACCGTCTTAGACTTCATCACTAATCAAGTATATACATATTTACTTTATAGGGTCAAATTCTCTTTGGAGGGTATAAAAACTGTATTTTGGTGGGGTCGCTCTGGCAAGGGCTGTGGCGGAAACATTTCACCTTTGTCATAAAACTCTAAAAATAAATGCTTGGGATGATTATATACAAAATTAAAATTTCTTTTTTTTGATAGGGTCATTTAGGGGCAAAGGGGGGGAGGGGGTAGGGCAGATACAGGTAGTCATAAAACTCTAAAAATAAATGCTTGGGATGATTATATACAAAATTTAAAAAAAGATTTTTTTTTGGTAGGGTCATGTATAGGGTGAAGGGTGAGGAGGGGGTAGGGCAGAGTAGTACCAGGTTACGTCTCAGTTTCGTCATTAAGGCTTAAAAATGTTATTTTTAAAGAATGTAGGCTGAAGTAAAACAATTTGTTAAACGTTTACACCATTTTTCCATATAATAACGCCCACTAAAGTGGGCGGGGTCCAAAATATTTTTTTTAAGGCGTTGGACCGTATTTGACATAAAAATATATCATTTGCTTAACAAAAAAACCAAAAAATTATGTTGTTTTTTCTGGGTTGGTTTAGTTCTTCTTAGGGGAACTTTTTCCCTCTTTCCCGATTTAGCCCATCTTCGAACTTAACCTGCTCTAAGCTTCACAATATATCTGTACCAAATTTTAAGGGTCTAGCTCTTTTCGTTTGGACTGAATCGTGATTTCCACAGACGGACGGACATGCTCAGATCAACTTAAGTTTCATCACTGATCAAGAATATTTATGCTTTATGGGGTCTGAGATGGATATTTCGATCCGTTACAAACGGGATGACAAAGTGAATATACCCTCTAAATTCTTTTTTGGAGGGTATAAAATAAAATATGGTCACCGTACCGATATATGTTTTAATAATGTTTATCTGCTTTATTGCTTTTGGAGTGAATGAGTTGGAGTCAATATGCTTTTCTTTAAGCAACGCCATCATTTCTTGATGTACACAGGGATCTTGCTAGTACAGTTTACTTTTAAGTCTTGATTTATTAAAAATTTTAAAATCAATATTTCTTACTTTTAATTCATCCACCACACTTTTTATATTTAGTTTGTAATTAAAAATAGGAGGGCAATAACTTTCGACCTAAGGTTTAACCGATTTTTTTACTTTTTGATGATTTGTATTGTTCCTTAAATCACAATCCAATTGATTGAACAGCAAACTCATTTTTATACCCTCCCAAAAAGAATTGGAGGATACAAATATTAACTTTGTCATTCCGTGTGCAACGCAGCGAAATATCCATCTGAGACCCCATAAGTATATGTATGTATATATTATTGATCAGTGAAGAAATCTAAGACGATCTGGACATTTCCGTCCGTCTGTCTGTGGAAATCACGATTCAGTCCAAACAAAAAGAGCTAGACTCTTAAAATTTGGTATAAATATATCATGAAGGATAGCACAGGTCAGGTTCGCAAATGGGGTGAATCGGGCCATAGGAACAAATCTCCCCTAAGAACAACTAATGCAAACTCTAAATAATAACATAATTTTTAATTTTTTTTTTTTGTAATATTGTTAAGTAAATGATATATTTTTATTCAAAGAAGGTCCAACTCGTTTAACTTGGAGCCATAAAATCCAAAAAATTAATTTTTTAACCTCGCCCCTTGGTGGGCGTAATTATATGCAACAAGTAAAAACGTTGTATTCGACCGGTTCGAATCTTAAATAACCTTCAAATATTTAGTAACTAAATTTAAAATGTTTAACTTGGGGAGACAGAGTTTCTTTCTATAATATCGTACGTCAACGCCCAATAAAGGGGGCAGGGTTCAAAAATAGGCAATATCATGTTTTTTACAGACGAACGTATGGACATTTCTAGACCGCCTTAGACTTCATCACTGATCAAGAATATATTTAATTTACGGGGTCCAATTCTCTTTTGAGGGTATTAAAACTGTATTTTGCGGGGTCGCTCTGGCAAGGGCTGTGGAGGAGACATTTCACCTTTGTTATAAAACTCTAAAAATAAATGCTTGGGATAAGTATATATAAAATTTGATCTCTTTTTTATAGGGTCATTTAGGGGGAAAAAGAGTAGGAAGGGGTAGGGCAGAAACAGGCAATCATAAAACTCTAAATGCTTGTGATAATTATATACAAAATTAATTATTTTTTATACCCTTCACAAAAAAGTGAAACGGTATATACATATAGGGTTGTCATTCCGTGTGTAATTTCTTCGATATTAATATAGGACGATTGAGCGATGTCCGTCTATCTGTACGTGAAATCGGTTTTCCCAAGCCCTCCAGAAGAGCTAGAGACTTCGTTCTTGGACCGTTGGATTGGAAATGAACTTAAATAGAGTGCTTTTGAAATTCAGAAAGATACAAAGTATGGTTCCAGAGCTGGGAAGCTTACACCTATTTCTCGACGCAAAATTTATACCAAAAATCAATTATTTTTTTAATCTTTATAAATTAAACCCATTTCTTGATTTCGGAAGCCTCAATAGTCTATTAAAAACTAAATATATAAAAAAATTTTTCCAGGGATGGAAAATTAAAAAATTTTGTTACGGCCCATTCCGTATTATGTAGCACATGTAGTAACTAAAATTTTTAAAAATTTTAAGGTTTTCTTTAACAAAACACCTTAATACGTCATGAAGATTTGCATTGGCCAAACAATTTTTTTAATTAAAATTTTGCTTCCAGGGGTGGGAAATTGCATTTTTATACGTGAAAGTAATCAAACAGGCAACTGATGTTGTTTTTTTTTTGCTAACTAAGCCTGTGTTATAATTTAGGTAGAACAAAATTGGTATAAAAAATTCAAAAATAAAATTTCGAATCCAGGGGATGGACAAGTGCAATATTTAATATAACAAAATAAAGACCAAAAGGGTTAAAAATTTAAAATTTTTCATAAAAAAAATTACTTTATACCTCTTTAAGCGTTGCACTGATAAAAAAAATTAAAATTTCGCTTCCAGGGTTGAGAAAATGAGAGTTTATTTTGGTACATGCAATATTTTGTAGTACATGTAATAACCAAACTGGTTACAAAATTTGAGTTTTTCTCAAACAAAACTACCTTATACCTCATGAAGACTTGCATTGATAAAAAAAATTTAAAAATTAAAATTTCGCTTCCACGGTTGGGAAATTTAAATTTTTTTTATACATAAAAGTAACCAAAGAGGCAATTGACGTTGTTTTTTTGCCAACTAAAACTATTTTATATTTTAGGAAGAACAAAATTGGTATCAAAAATTTACAAAAAAAAATCAATATTTCGAATCCAGGGTTGGACAAGTGCAATATTTTATAGTTCATGAAGGTCACCAAAATGGTTGAAAATTGTAAATTTTTCTTCAATAATACTACTTTATACCTCATCAAAAGTTGCATGGGTTAAAAATAAAACAAAAAGAATTAAAATTTCACTTCCAGGGTTGGGAAGTTTAAAGTTTTTTTTTTTTTTTTAGGAGTAGGACCAGCACTCAGGGGATGACCCCTACATATGCAATGCATTGCGCGGGAACTGAAAACGAGGGGGTAGTAGTAAGGGGACAGATGAGAAAAGATGAGAAGATCGTCAGTTTTTTTGTAGCTATTTCAACGTTTTACTTCGACGGCTAATTTTTGCTACAGGACCGACGAAGGAGGATGCTGCTGTTAGTCTGCTTTTAGTACATGATAGTGTCAGTCGCCGCCAATTATGTTCAGTGACCAGTGACTATGCCTTCATCACTGAAACAGCCTGGCAACAACTAACACAACCACGCACTAATGCTGCTCAGAAGAATTCAACACAATATTTCATGACTCAGCGCGGGCTCGAACTCACGACCCTCCGCTTCATAGTCTCGTGTTCTACTACTTCAGCCAACAGCACCCACATTGGTACATGCAATATATTGTAGTACATGAAAGTGGCCAAACTGGTTGCAAATTTGAAGTTTTTCTTAAATAAAACGACTTTATACCTAATGAAGACTAGGATTGGTAAAAAAAATTCAAATTTCGCTTCCAGGGATGGGAAATTGAAATGGTTTTTATACATAAAAGTAACCAAAAAGGCAACTAACATCGGTTTTTTTACTAATTAAAACTAATTTTTAGTTCAGAAAAACAAAATTGGTATCAAAAATTAAAAAAAAAAATCAAAATTTAGATTCTAGAGTTAAAAGAGGTTAAAAATATTAAGTTTTTCTTAAATAAAACTATTTCCTGCCTCATTAAGAGTTGCATTGGTAAAAAAAAATTAAATTTCGTTTCTAGAGTTGGGAAATAGAAATAAAGAAAAGTAACCAAATAGGCAATTGACGTTGTTGTTTTTGCTAATTCAAACTATTTTATAATTCAGGAAAAACAAAATTGGTATTAAAATCTTAAAAAATCAAAATTTCGACTCCAGGGTTGAACAAATAAAATATTTTAGGGTACGTGAAAGTGACCAAAAAGTTTAAAAATTTAAATTTTTTTGTCAAGTAAAACTATGTTACGCCTTTTAATTAAACCTACATCCTGTTTTAGCAAAAAAGAAAAAAGAATTACATCTGTCAAGGGTATTTAAAATTCGGCACAGCCGAATATAGCACTTTTACTTGCTCTTTTATGGGGTCATTTAGTGGGCAAAGGGGGATGAGGGGGTAGGGCAGAAACAGGCAGTCATAAAACTCCAAAAATAAAATCCTTGGGATGATTATATACAAAATTTATAATAAATAATTTTTTTTATAGGGTCATTTAAGGGGAAACGGTGTAGGGCAGAAACAGCCAGTCATAAAACTCAAGAAATAAATGCTTGGGATGATAATGTACAAAATTTAATATATTATTATATTTTTTAAATAGGGTCATTTAAGGGGTGAAGAGGGCAGAAGGGGTAGGGCAGAGTAGTACCAGGTTACGTCCCAGCTTCGTCATTAAAGCTTAAAAATGTTATTTTTAAGGAATGTAGGCTTAGGTAAAACAATTAGTTAAATATTTGCACTATTTTTGCATATAATTACGCCCACTAAAGGAGTCGGGGTCCAAAAATTATTTTATTTTTATGTAGTAAGAATTTTTAACGAACATTTTATATTGCTATATTAAATTGAATTAACATTTTATAGGCTAATTGTTCGAAATTTTAATTTAAATCCCAGAAAGACATGATAAATATTCCAAGGCACAAAGGCAAGTCAACATCAGTTTTTGTTATTCAACTTACACAGCAGAGCAGAACAGCTGTTTTCGAAAGACGCAACCCTTTCATCATCAGTGCTCATGTGTATTGTGTTTGTCACCACTTATTAGGTAGCTTAGTTGAATGTGATAACAGTTCCTATTTGCACAAATTTTATTGTGAAAAAGAATACGACAACTGTATCAACCTGATGTTAACATGTTATTGTTATAATACTCGTGTTACCGTTTGATTATTTTTCTTTATGTCCCATTTTTCTGAATTTTTTGTTCGATCATACCTAAGAATTGTTCGAAATTTTAATTTAAATCTCAGAAAGACATGATAAATATCCCAAGGCACAAAGGCAAGTCAACATCAGTTTTTGTTATTCAACTTACACAGCAGAGCAGAACAGCTGTTTTCGAAAGACGCAACCCTTTCATCATCAGTGCTCATGTGTACTGTGTTTGTCACCACTTATTAGGTGGCTTAGTTGAATGTGATAACAGTTCATATTTACACAAATTTTATTGTGAAAAAGAATACGAGAACTGTATCAACCTGATGTTAACATGTTATCGTTATAATACCCGTGTTACCGTTTGATTATTTTTATTTAGTTTATTTTTTATTTTATGGCTCCAAGTTTAACGCGTTGGACCGTATTTAACATAAAAATATATCATTTGCTCAACAATATAACCAAAAAACTTTAAAAATTATGTTGCTTTTTCTGGGTTGGTTTCGTTCTTCTTAGGGGAACTTTTTTCCCCCTTGCCCGATTTAGCCCATCTCCGAACTTAACCTGTGCTCTTCTTCAAAATATATGTGTACTAAAATTCAAGAGTCTAGCTCTTTTCGTTTGGGCTAAATTGTGATTTCCACAGACGGACGGACGGACATGCTCAAATCGTCTTAGATTTCATCACTGAGCAAGAATATATATTTTTTATGGGGTCTCAGATGGATATTTCGCTGCGTTACAAACGGAATGACAAAGTGAGTATACCCTCCATATTCTTTTATGGAGGGTATAAAAATAGTGTAAAAATTTAGCTAAACAATTAGCTACATTCCTTACAAATGAAATTCTTAAGCAATATAAAAAAATTCAAATTAATTTTACACTTAATTATCCCAAACATATATTTTAAGACATTTATGGCAAAGGTGAAATGTCTCCCCAACGGCCCCGACAAACTACAGTTTTAATACACTCCAAAAAGAATTGAACCGCATAAAGTATATATTCTTGATCAGTGATGAAGTCGAAGACGATCTAGCATTGCCCATACGTCCGCCTGCGGAAAACATGATATTGTCAATTTTTGAACCCCGCCCCCTTTAGTGGGCGATGACGTACGATATTATATAAAGGAACTCTGCCCCACAAAGTTAAGCATTATAAATTTTCTTACTAAATATTTGGAAGGTATTTAAGTTCGACCCGGTCGAATATAATGTTTTTACTTTTCAATCAGAAAAATAGAGGTTTATTACTATCTAGTATTTTTTTTAATTCATTGAAATATTTAAAAAATTAAAAATTTTCTTTGTTCAAAGTTCGATCGAGAATCGTGATAAGAACATTAATTATTACTCAGGTTTGATCATATTATATACTCGTATATAAATGAACATCAAAATCAAGTCAAACCTCTTTAACGTTATCCAAATGTGTTGCCAAGACTAGAGTTTGGAAACAAATTGGATATTGAGCATGGTACAATAAGGAGAGCGGAAGGAAAAATAGCGCTCACTCAGAAGAACGAAACGAAAAATAGCGCTCACTGAGAAGAACTAAAAGCACAACTCTAGTATAGACCACCTATGCACGCATGCATGTTAAAAGCAAATTATCTAATAGTTGATAGCAAAATACCAATTGATAATTATGGTTTCTGTAGAGTATTGAGAAATTCATGTCCCTGCTTTATTCATATATAAAACACACATCTGTTAACGCTAACATTAAGTGACAATGAATTGTAGAATGAAGGAACAATAAAAGAGGATTAACTGAGTTGAAGTAAAACCAAGCACACGTGTTCATATTTAATGGTTGAATACATTACAGAATTGGCGACGAGGATGTAAAATAATTTATATACAATGGCTACTACTCCAACTTTGCAAATATTTCAAACCTCGAATGTTCCAGAATTTTCCCCAAATATTGAACCATGGCATTTGTGGAAGGAGAGACTAGAAATCCACTTCTGCGAAATTAATTGTAAGGAAGACAATATAAACAAGTAAAAACGTTATATTCGACCGGGTCGAATCTTAAATACCCTCCAAATATTTAGTAAGTGAATTTAAAATGTTTAACTTGGTGGAACAGTGTTCCTTTATATAATATCGTACGTCAACCCCCACTAAAGGGGGCGGGGTTCAAAAATAGACAATATCATGTTTTCCACAGACGAACGTATGGGCATTGCTAGACCGTCTTAGACTTCATCACTAATCAAGAATATACATATTTACTTTATAGGGTCAAATTCTCTTTGGAGGGTATAAAAACTGTATTTTGGTGGGGTCGCTCTGGCATGGGCTGTGGGGGAAACATTTCACCTTTGTCATAAAACTCTAAAAATAAATGCTTGGGATGATTATATACTAAATTAAAATTTCTTTTTTTTTGATAGGGTCATTTAGGAGCAAAGGGGGAGGAGGGGGTAGGGCAGATACAGGTAGTCATAAAACTCTAAAAACAAATGCTTGGGATGTTTATATACAAAATTAAACAAAAAAATTTTTTTTTTGATAGGGTCATTTAGGGGCAAAGGGGGAGGAGGGGGTAGGGCAGATACAGGTAATCATAAAACTCTAAAAATTAATGCTTGGGATGATTATATACAAAATTTAAAAAAAGATTTTAAATTCTTCTTGTTTCTTGACCTCAATATTTCGTCACTCCGTTGTGTGACTTCTTCAGGAAATTAATTATTTTATTTGATATGAAAAAATATGTTGTTTGTGTAACAAAATTATTTGTCAACAAAATACAAAAAGATTCAAACAAATTTTAAATAAATTTACAATATATGAACAATAATAAAATATTTAAACCTAAACATGCATATATATTTAAAAAACATTTATAAAAAACAATTTTTAAAAAATCATATATACATACATATGCATACATACACATACATAAACATACATACACATATACATACATATACATATATATATATATATATATATATATATATATATACATATATATATATATATATATATATATATATATATATATATATATATATATATATGTATATATATATACATATATATATATACACATATATACATGTAAAGACATACACATACATATGCATACATATACATACACACACATACATACATACAAACATGCATACATACATACGTACATATATACATATATACATACATGCACACATATACACATACATATATACAAATTAATAATACATATAAATATAAACAAAAACACATATACATATATACTTATAAACATATTTTTCAACAACAATCTGGAAGTTACAAAGAAATTTAAATACATTTATTTAGAACAAAATATTTAAACGTATACATGTATATATATTTTAAAAATTTTTGTAAACAGCTGTTCACTCTATTCATATAAATGTATACATACATATGTAGTTTATAAACATACATAACAAAATATTTCAACATATACATATATACGTATAAACATATATACATAATTAGCAACAAAATTCAAAATGTTTTAAGCAAATTTAAATAAATTATAAACATATACACATATTTTTCAACAAAATTCAAAAAGTTTGAAAAACAAGTTAAAATAAACAACATATTTAAACATTAACAAACAATAACTATCCCTATCTATCTCTTATGAACTAGATGTCTATAATTTTGAGCTACATTTGCTGTATCTGCCTTAAAATTAATTCTTTTTGTGATTGGTGTATTGATTATGTGTAACATTTCTAACATAAATCTACGTTTATAATTATTTTCTGTGTTTAATATTGAAACATTTTCAAAGTTTGGATAATGATTAAATCTAGAACAATGTGATGATAATGCAGTTTTTTGTGAATTTATATCTCTATATCTTTGATCAGTTTTATGTCCTGCAATCCTAGTTTTTAATTTGTTCTTTGTTGTACCTATATATACCTTATTGCAATCTTCATTGTCATTTCCATTACAAGGTATTTTATAAACTAAATTCGACCTGTCTAATATATCAACTTTATCTTTTGTTTTACTAAAAAACTTATTTAATGTATTATAACTTCTATAAGCTACTGTATATTTTTCAGAATCATATATTCCTGATTTACCAATGCGTTCTGATATTCCAGATACATAAGTTAAAGATTTGTAAATTTTTGGTTCATTTACATTTCTATTTATGTTACTATTTCTTAATCCATATTGATTTATTAATCTATATATTATCCAAGCTGGAAAATCATTACTCCTTAATATATTTTTAATTTTATTTTTATTTTTTCCGTGAAATCTACTGTCACTAATTGTTAAAACTTTATCTACAAAATTTTTAGCTGTATTAATTATAACTTTTTTATTATGTTTCGAATAATAATTAATAATTCTTCCTGAAGATGTTGGTTTCTGGTACCAATCTATTATTTCTCTTCTTTCTAATTATTAAAGTATCTAAATATGAAATCATACAATTACTTTCTTTTTCCATAGTAAATTTAATACAACTTTTAAACTCATTTAATGCCATCAACATATTATCTATTCCACCTTCAGAAATTATGCAAAATAAATCGTCTACATATTTAGTCATTATCCTAGGTTTTATGGCTACACGTCCAATACAACTGTCAAGTAATCTCTCCATAACAATATCAGCCACTATAGGAGAAGCTGGAGATCCCATTGGTAAACCTTGTTGTTGTAAATATATTTTTCCATCATATTGAAAATATCTGTTATCTTCTATACAAAATCTCAATATGCGTAAAAATAAGCATTTATCTATTTTAGTATATCTCTCTATTATATCCCATTTCTCCTCAATAGTACTTATTGCTAAATCAACTGGTATACTGGGAAATAAAGATACTACATCAAATGAAACTAATCTTTCATCACTACCTATTTCTAGATTTAATAATCTGTTTTTAAATTCTAACCCATCTTTAACATTATATACTGAATTTTCAGTAATCTTTTTTAATATATTTATAATATATTTACATAAATGATATGATGGTGAATTTACATAACAACAAATTGGTCTCAATGGGAACTGATCTTTATGTATTTTTGGCAAACCATATAATCTAGGTGCTACTGCAATATTAGTCTTAAGTTTATACTTTTCTATATCTGTAATTATCTTATTTCTGTAAAGTTCATCAACAATGTTATTGTTAACTTTCATTAATTTGTTCGTTGGGTCTCTATTTAGCAAGGAATATTTTGAAGAATCTCCTATAATATTATTAATACGTATATCATAATCATGTTTTTCAATAGCTACTGTTGCATTACCTTTATCAGCTTTTAAAATTAATATATTCCTATTTCTCTTTAAAAATATTTCTGTTTCTCTTACTTTGTCTAACATATATTTATCTCTATTTGATAATCTTATTTTATTCGTATGATTATCAATAAATGATGTTAACCTATTTCTAGATATTTCTTGTTCTTCACTATCAGTTTTAGTTTGAACTAGATCTTCCCCATCTGCTAACATTTTTAACATTGGAAATTCTTCTCTTTTAGTAGGTAATGCGTGTTTAGGACCTAATGAAAGAGTCCACTGAACATCTATTGGTATATCATAGCTAGTTTTATTTATAAACCATTTGTTATTAAATTTTATTCCTAGTTCCTCTCTTTGTTTTTCAAACTTTTTGAATTTTGTTGAAAAATATGTGTATATGTTTATAATTTATTTAAATTTGCTTAAAACATTTTGAATTTTGTTGCTAATTATGTATATATGTTATACGTATATATGTATATGTTGAAATATTTTGTTATGTATGTTTATAAACTACATATGTATGTATACATTTATATGAATAGAGTAAACAGCTGTCTACAAAAATTTTTAAAATATATATACATGTATACGTTTAAATATTTTGTTCTAAATAAATGTATTTAAATTTCTTTGTAACTTCCAGATTGTTGTTGAAAAATATGTTTATAAGTATATATGTATATGTGTTTTTGTTTATATTTATATGTATTATTAATTTGTATATATGTATGTGTATATGTGTGCATGTATGTATATATGTATATATGTATGCATGTATGTATTCATGTTTGTATGTATGTATGTGTGTGTATGTATGTGTATGCATATGTATGTGTATGTCTTTACATGTATATATGTATATATATATATATATGTATATGTATGTATATGTGTATGTATGTTTATGTATGTGTATGTATGCATATGTATGTGTGTATGTGTATGTATGCATATGTATGTATATATGATTTTTTAAAAATTGTTTTTTATAAATGTTTTTTAAAGGCCTAATTCATAAAAAATATTTCATGCTTATAACCTTCTTATTTGACAATTATCCCATAGAAATATGTCAAATAGCGATGTTATAAGCATGAAATATTTTTTATGAATTAGGCCTTAAATATATATGCATGTTTAGGTTTAAATATTTTATTATTGTTCATATATTGTAAATTTATTTAAAATTTGTTTGAATCTTTTTGTATTTTGTTGACAAATAATTTTGTTTCACAAACAACATATTTTTTCATATCAAATAAAATAATTAATTTCCTGAAGAAGTCACACAACGGAGTGACGAAATATTGAAATTAAAAACTAAACTAAAATAAAGAGACCTTAAGCTTAAAAATATCAGAATACAATAATAATTAAAAAGAGGTCAAGAAACAAGAAGAATTTTACAATTTCAAGAGCACACAATAACTTTAAAGAAAAAGGAAAGGACATGAGCTACAGCAGATTTAAAAAGAATAATCAAGTCAGAGGACTTATTAATAGATTCAAGACTATGAGGGATAAAATTCTTAGGACCAAATCAACTATAACATTTTTGATACGTTGCAGAAATGCAGGCATCATTCCAAAATTCATTTCAAGCTCAACAAGGAATATATCAAGTATTTTCAATGTGGAGCAAGTTCCGGCAGTACAGAGGATAATTTATAGGTATACAAATGACATACATAACAAAATTTTGAAATATGCATTAAAACAAAAACATGAACTATTGAAACATTTTCAAAGTGAGATAAATGTAGATAAAATAAATTTGAGTAGACATCTTACTAGAAGAGAATTTGAAGATTTTTTACAATATGAAGATAGGTTAACAATAGCATTAAATGAAAAGATAAAAAGAATTCATAAGAAGAAATTCGATTGTTTAAGGAATTTACAAAGAGAGGAACTAGGAATAAAATTTAATAACAAATGGTTTATAAATAAAACTAGCTATGATATACCAATAGATGTTCAGTGGACTCTTTCATTAGGTCCTAAACACGCATTACCTACTAAAAGAGAAGAATTTCCAATGTTAAAAATGTTAGCAGATGGGGAAGATCTAGTTCAAACTAAAACTGATAGTGAAGAACAAGAAATATCTAGAAATAGGTTAACATCATTTATTGATAATCATACGAATAAAATAAGATTATCAAATAGAGATAAATATATGTTAGACAAAGTAAGAGAAACAGAAATATTTTTAAAGAGAAATAGGAATATATTAATTTTAAAAGCTGATAAAGGTAATGCAACAGTTGCTATTGAAAAACATGATTATGATATACGTATTAATAATATTATAGGAGATTCTTCAAAATATTCCTTGCTAAATAGAGACCCAACGAACAAATTAATGAAAGTTAACAATAACATTGTTGATGAACTTTACAGAAATAAGATAATTACAGATATAGAAAAGTATAAACTTAAGACTAATATTGCAGTAGCACCTAGATTATATGGTTTGCCAAAAATACATAAAGATCAGTTCCCATTGAGACCAATTTGTTGTTATGTAAATTCACCATCATATCATTTATGTAAATATATTATAAATATATTAAAAAAGATTACTGAAAATTCAGTATATAATGTTAAAGATGGGTTAGAATTTAAAAACAGATTATTAAATCTAGAAATAGGTAGTGATGAAAGATTAGTTTCATTTGATGTAGTATCTTTATTTCCCAGTATACCAGTTGATTTAGCAATAAGTACTATTGAGGAGAAATGGGATATAATAGAGAGATATACTAAAATAGATAAATGCTTATTTTTACGCATATTGAGATTTTGTATAGAAGATAACAGATATTTTCAATATGATGGAAAAATATATTTACAACAACAAGGTTTACCAATGGGATCTCCAGCTTCTCCTATAGTGGCTGATATTGTTATGGAGAGATTACTTGACAGTTGTATTGGACGTGTAGCCATAAAACCTAGGATAATGACTAAATATGTAGACGATTTATTTTGCATAATTTCTGAAGGTGGAATAGATAATATGTTGATGGCATTAAATGAGTTTAAAAGTTGTATTAAATTTACTATGGAAAAAGAAAGTAATTGTATGATTTCATATTTAGATACTTTAATAATTAGAAAGAAGAGAAATTTATTAATAGATTGGTACCAGAAACCAACATCTTCAGGAAGAATTATTAATTATTATTCGAAACATAATAAAAAAGTTATAATTAATACAGCTAAAAAAATTTTGTAGATAAAGTTTTAACAATTAGTGACAGTAGATTTCACGGAAAAAATAAAAATAAAATTAAATATATATTAAGGAGTAATGATTTTCCAGCTTGGATAATATATAGATTAATAAATCAATATGGATTAAGAAATAGTAACATAAATAGAAATGTAAATGAACCAAAAATTTACAAATCTTTAACTTATGTATCTGGAATATCAGAACGCATTGGTAAATCAGGAATATATGATTCTGAAAAATATACAGTAGCTTATAGAAGTTATAATACATTAAATAAGTTTTTTAGTAAAACAAAAGATAAAGTTGATATATTAGACAGGTCGAATTTAGTTTATAAAATACCTTGTAATGGAAATGACAATGAAGATTGCAATAAGGTATATATAGGTACAACAAAGAACAAATTAAAAACTAGGATTGCAGGACATAAAACTGATCAAAGATATAGAGATATAAATTCACAAAAAACTGCATTATCATCACATTGTTCTAGATTTAAGCCTAGTATTCTGTTTCAAATTTCATGTGAAATTCTGACAGAACCCATACAAAAAATATTCAATCGAAATATTTGTGGAAAAATGTTGCTAGACTAGTACTCTGTTTTAATTATGAAAAACATGTGAAATAACATGAATGTTATTTATTTCGAACGAAAAAAAAAATTTCTCATTGAAAATGGAAAACATAATTTCAATTAAAAAGGAAAAAAACTGAAACTGAAATAAGTCATGTTGCGCAACATATTCCACAAATTCAAACAGAGTACTAGGCTTTAATCATTATCCAAACTTTGAAAATGTTTCAATATTAAACACAGAAAATAATTATAAACGTAGATTTATGTTAGAAATGTTACACATAATCAATACACCAATCACAAAAAGAATTAATTTTAAGGCAGATACAGCAAATGTAGCTCAAAATTATAGACATCTAGTTCATAAGAGATAGATAGGGATAGTTATTGTTTGTTAATGTTTAAATATGTTGTTTATTTTAACTTGTTTTTCAAACTTTTTGAATTTTGTTGAAAAATATGTGTATATGTTTATAATTTATTTAAATTTGCTTAAAACATTTTGAATTTTGTTGCTAATTATGTATATATGTTTATACGTATATATGTATATGTTGAAATATTTTGTTATGTATGTTTATAAACTACATATGTATGTATACATTTATATGAATTATTAATTTGTATATATGTATGTGTATATGTGTGCATGTATGTATATATGTATGTATGTATGTATGCATGTTTGTATGTATGTATGTGTGTGTATGTATGTGTATGCATATGTATGTGTATGTCTTTACATGTGTATATGTGTATATATATATGTATATATATATATATATATATATATATATATATATATATATATATATATGTATATGTATATATATATATATATATATATATATATATATATATATATATATGTATATGTATGTATATGTGTATGTATGTTTATGTATGTGTATGTATGCATATGTATGTGTGTATGTGTATGTATGCATATGTATGTATATATGATTTTTTAAAAATTGTTTTTTATAAATGTTTTTTAAATATATATGCATGTTTAGGTTTAAATATTTTATTATTGTTCATATATTGTAAATTTATTTAAAATTTGTTTGAATCTTTTTGTATTTTGTTGACAAATAATTTTGTTTCACAAACAACATATTTTTTCATATCAAATAAAATAATTAATTTCCTGAAGAAGTCACACAACGGAGTGACGAAATATTGAAATTAAAAACTAAACTAAAATAAAGAGACCTTAAGCTTAAAAATATCAGAATACAATAATAATTAAAAAGAGGTCAAGAAACAAGAAGAATTTTACAATTTCAAGAGCACACAATAACTTTAAAGAAAAAGGAAAGGACATGAGCTACAGCAGATTTAAAAAGAATAATCAAGTCAGAGGACTTATTAATAGATTCAAGACTATGAGGGATAAAATTCTTAGGACCAAATCAACTATAACATTTTTGATACGTTGCAGAAATGCAGGCATCATTCCAAAATTCATTTCAAGCTCAACAAGGAATATATCAAGTATTTTCAATGTGGAGCAAGTTCCGGCAGTACAGAGGATAATTTATAGGTATACAAATGACATACATAACAAAATTTTGAAATATGCATTAAAACAAAAACATGAACTATTGAAACATTTTCAAAGTGAGATAAATGTAGATAAAATAAATTTGAGTAGACATCTTACTAGAAGAGAATTTGAAGATTTTTTACAATATGAAGATAGGTTAACAATAGCATTAAATGAAAAGATAAAAAGAATTCATAAGAAGAAATTCGATTGTTTAAGGAATTTACAAAGAGAGGAACTAGGAATAAAATTTAATAACAAATGGTTTATAAATAAAACTAGCTATGATATACCAATAGATGTTCAGTGGACTCTTTCATTAGGTCCTAAACACGCATTACCTACTAAAAGAGAAGAATTTCCAATGTTAAAAATGTTAGCAGATGGGGAAGATCTAGTTCAAACTAAAACTGATAGTGAAGAACAAGAAATATCTAGAAATAGGTTAACATCATTTATTGATAATCATACGAATAAAATAAGATTATCAAATAGAGATAAATATATGTTAGACAAAGTAAGAGAAACAGAAATATTTTTAAAGAGAAATAGGAATATATTAATTTTAAAAGCTGATAAAGGTAATGCAACAGTTGCTATTGAAAAACATGATTATGATATACGTATTAATAATATTATAGGAGATTCTTCAAAATATTCCTTGCTAAATAGAGACCCAACGAACAAATTAATGAAAGTTAACAATAACATTGTTGATGAACTTTACAGAAATAAGATAATTACAGATATAGAAAAGTATAAACTTAAGACTAATATTGCAGTAGCACCTAGATTATATGGTTTGCCAAAAATACATAAAGATCAGTTCCCATTGAGACCAATTTGTTGTTATGTAAATTCACCATCATATCATTTATGTAAATATATTATAAATATATTAAAAAAGATTACTGAAAATTCAGTATATAATGTTAAAGATGGGTTAGAATTTAAAAACAGATTATTAAATCTAGAAATAGGTAGTGATGAAAGATTAGTTTCATTTGATGTAGTATCTTTATTTCCCAGTATACCAGTTGATTTAGCAATAAGTACTATTGAGGAGAAATGGGATATAATAGAGAGATATACTAAAATAGATAAATGCTTATTTTTACGCATATTGAGATTTTGTATAGAAGATAACAGATATTTTCAATATGATGGAAAAATATATTTACAACAACAAGGTTTACCAATGGGATCTCCAGCTTCTCCTATAGTGGCTGATATTGTTATGGAGAGATTACTTGACAGTTGTATTGGACGTGTAGCCATAAAACCTAGGATAATGACTAAATATGTACACGATTTATTTTGCATAATTTCTGAAGGTGGAATAGATAATATGTTGATGGCATTAAATGAGTTTAAAAGTTGTATTAAATTTACTATGGAAAAAGAAAGTAATTGTATGATTTCATATTTAGATACTTTAATAATTAGAAAGAAGAGAAATTTATTAATAGATTGGTACCAGAAACCAACATCTTCAGGAAGAATTATTAATTATTATTCGAAACATAATAAAAAAGTTATAATTAATACAGCTAAAAAAATTTTGTAGATAAAGTTTTAACAATTAGTGACAGTAGATTTCACGGAAAAAATAAAAATAAAATTAAATATATATTAAGGAGTAATGATTTTCCAGCTTGGATAATATATAGATTAATAAATCAATATGGATTAAGAAATAGTAACATAAATAGAAATGTAAATGAACCAAAAATTTACAAATCTTTAACTTATGTATCTGGAATATCAGAATGCATTGGTAAATCAGGAATATATGATTCTGAAAAATATACAGTAGCTTATAGAAGTTATAATACATTAAATAAGTTTTTTAGTAAAACAAAAGATAAAGTTGATATATTAGACAGGTCGAATTTAGTTTATAAAATACCTTGTAATGGAAATGACAATGAAGATTGCAATAAGGTATATATAGGTACAACAAAGAACAAATTAAAAACTAGGATTGCAGGACATAAAACTGATCAAAGATATAGAGATATAAATTCACAAAAAACTGCATTATCATCACATTGTTCTAGATTTAAGCCTAGTATTCTGTTTCAAATTTCATGTGAAATTCTGACAGAACCCATACAAAAAATATTCAATCGAAATATTTGTGGAAAAATGTTGCTAGACTAGTACTCTGTTTTAATTATGAAAAACATGTGAAATAACATGAATGTTATTTATTTCGAACGAAAAAAAAAAATTTCTCATTGAAAATGGAAAACATAATTTCAATTAAAAAGGAAAAAAACTGAAACTGAAATAAGTCATGTTGCGCAACATATTCCACAAATTCAAACAGAGTACTAGGCTTTAATCATTATCCAAACTTTGAAAATGTTTCAATATTAAACACAGAAAATAATTATAAACGTAGATTTATGTTAGAAATGTTACACATAATCAATACACCAATCACAAAAAGAATTAATTTTAAGGCAGATACAGCAAATGTAGCTCAAAATTATAGACATCTAGTTCATAAGAGATAGATAGGGATAGTTATTGTTTGTTAATGTTTAAATATGTTGTTTATTTTAACTTGTTTTTCAAACTTTTTGAATTTTGTTGAAAAATATGTGTATATGTTTATAATTTATTTAAATTTGCTTAAAACATTTTGAATTTTGTTGCTAATTATGTATATATGTTTATACGTATATATGTATATGTTGAAATATTTTGTTATGTATGTTTATAAACTACATATGTATGTATACATTTATATGAATAGAGTGAACAGCTGTTTACAAAAATTTTTAAAATATATATACATGTATACGTTCTAAATAAATGTATTTAAATTTCTTTGTAACTTCCAGATTGTTGTTGAAAAATATGTTTATAAGTATATATGTATATTTGTTTTTGTTTATATTTATATGTATTATTAATTTGTATATATGTATGTGTATATGTGTGCATGTATGTATATATGTATGTATGTATGTATGCATGTTTGTATGTATGTATGTGTGTGTATGTATGTGTATGCATATGTATGTGTATGTCTTTACATGTGTATATGTGTATATATATATGTATATATATATATATATATATATATATATATATATATATATATATATATATGTATATATATATATATATATATATATATATATATGTATATGTATGTATATGTGTATGTATGTGTATGTATGCATATGTATGTGTGTATGTGTATGTATGCATATGTATATATGATTTTTTAAAAATTGTTTTTTATAAATGTTTTTTAAATATATATGCATGTTTAGGTTTAAATATTTTATTATTGTTCATATATTGTAAATTTATTTAAAATTTGTTTGAATCTTTTTGTATTTTGTTGACAAATAATTTTGTTTCACAAACAACATATTTTTTCATATCAAATAAAATAATTAATTTCCTGAAGAAGTCACACAACGGAGTGACGAAATATTGATATTAAAAACTAAACTAAAATAAAGAGACCTTAAGCTTAAAAATATCAGAATACAATAAAAAAAGATTTTTTTTTTGGTAGGGTCATGTAGAGGGTGAAGGGTGAGGAGGGGGTAGGGCAGAGTAGTACCAGGTTACGTCTCAGCTTCGTCATTAAAGCTTAAAAATGTTATTTTTAAAGAATGTAGGCTTAAGTAAAACAATTTGCTAAACGTTTACACTATTTTTGCATATAATAACGCCCACTAAAGTGGGCGGGGTCCAAAATTATTTTTTTAAGGCGTTGGACCGTATTTGACATAAAATATATCATTTGCTTAAGAAAAAAACCAAAAAACTTTAAAAATTATGTTGTTTTTTCTGGGTTGGTTAAGTTCTTCTTAGGGAAACTTTTTTCCCTCTTGCCCGATTTAGCCCATCTTCGAACTTAACCTGCTCTAAGCTTGAAAATATATCTATACCAAATTTTAAGGGTCTAGCTCTTTTCGTTTGGACTGAATCGTGATTTCCACAGACGGACGGACGGACATGCTCAGATCGTCTTAGATTTCATCACTGATCAATAATATATATACTTCCAAATTCTTTTTTGGAGGGTATAAAAAGGTCATTCTGTTAAAATCATTGGAGCCGTTCCATATGCTGTATTACACAGCCTTTGTAGTCCTGAATCACCAGCAAATAAAACATATAAAGATTTGTGCGGTATCCTCAGCGTAGATTACACCCCTCCAACAATTGTTTTCAAGGAAAGGAAACAATTTCATTTGGCTGCCAAAAATGAAGCAGAAACGGTTGCTGAATGGTCTGCACGAGTTAAGCAACTTGCTCTTAATTGCAAGTATGGTGAAAATCTTGATGCGTTTGTTCTCAACCAGTTTGTAATGGGTCTTCCTAATGCAATCTTTGAAGAGATATGTGAAGAAAATGACCTTCAGTCTGCTCTCAAAAAGGCAATGATAATTGAGACCAGAATATGTTCAAAGTCAAGTGAAGTGGAAAACATTAATTACGTCAACCATAGTAAATATCGGCCTAAGTCGTATGGGAATAGAAACGACGAAAAACATAAAAGTGATAATTGCAAACATTGCGGAGGGAAAACACATGAATCGCGCAATTGCAAGTATAAAAACTGCCGATGTCATTCGTGTGGCATAACGGGGCATTTATCGTCTGTTTGCCAAAATAAGAAAATCAACAATATAAACTACGTTTCCAATAATTCTGATTCAGAAGAACAAACTGAGTATGTATTTCAGTCATCTATTTTTAGTGTAAACCATGGTTTATCTGATTTATATTACGTTTCAGTTACTATTGATGGAATTAAAACAGAAGCTGCGTGTGACACAGGAGCTCCTTGCATCTTGATTCCAATTTCGTTTTTTTAAAAGAGACAATATATTTAAATTACTAAGACCGTGTAAGATACCTTATGTCGATTACAGTGGCAAAAAAATGTGTGTGCTTGGTGAGTATGTTGCTGCAATTAAATATCGTGGTGTTACAAAGAAAATACCTGTTGTGGTTTCTAAATCAAATAACCCCTTATTACTGGGACGTTCGTTTTTGCGATCGTTTAACTTTAATTTAGCACAAGTAAATTTCGTAAAGGAGTATAATACATTTTCTGTCAAGGTTGAGGAGTTAAATAGAGACTTTGTTAAAGTTTTTGAAAAAGGTCTCGGCACATACAAAGGAGAAAAAGTTTCTCTTAGGCTTAATGCGTCAGCTAGGCCAGTGTTTTGTAAACCACGTCCAGTCCCATTTGCATGGAAGTCGAAGGTTGCAGATCAGCTAAACAACTTAATAAAAGTAGGTGTTATTGAACAAGTTAACAATTCGGAGTGGGCCACACCATTAGTACCGATTTTAAAGCCAAACGGTGACATAAGACTGTGTGCCGACTATAAGGTGACCATAAACAGACATTTGGAAAATTTTATATATCCATTGCCACGAATTGATGAAATATTCTCATCATTACAGTGTGGTAAATTATTTTCAAAACTGGATCTATCTAACGCGTATAACCAGTTGGTATTAGATGGCGATTCACAACTTCTGTGTACATGGAGCACACACGTAGGTATTTTTAAAGTCAAACGGCTGCCATTCGGTACAAAAACCGCTGCAGCAATATTCCAAAAAATGATGGAAGGCATTTTACGAACCATACCTAACGTTGTCGTTTACCAAGATGACATAATAGTCACTGGCGAAAATACACAACAACACGTAAATACGTTGCGATGCGTGTGAGACAGATTACAGTCATTTGGCTTAAGACTCAACTTAGGCAAATGTGCTTTCTTTAGGGAAAAAATACCATATTTAGGATTCACCATTAGCAAAGATGGCCTGATCAAAAATTCAGACTGAATTGAAAGTGTTCTCCATGCCCCTATACCGCAAAATGCGTCAGAAGTGAGAGCATTCATAGGAATGGCAAATTATTATTCCAAGTTTATAAATAATTTTGCTCAACTTCTATCACCCTTATATCAACTTTTACAAAAGGGAGTCACATTTAAATGGACAGATCAATGCCAGAGGTCATATGAACAAGTAAAAAAGGAAATAATTTCCGACCAAACGATTGTGCATTTTAATGCCAATCTACCCATTGTCTTATCAACTGATGCTAGCAGTCATGCAGTTCACAGAATACGCACAGAACACCCAAAAGTGACAGTTCAATTTTGCCCGTATAGATTTTCTTACTGGGAAGTCAAGACGAGTACAAAAGATAAACATTTTGCTGTTTTTCGTATGTTAGAAGAAATGGCTATACATACTATGTTTGAACACACGTTTTACAATTTTGAGCAAACAATTGTGGTTGAAAATAAAACCAAATTTTCTTTTAGGGAAAAATGTGAAATAATTCATACAAATAAGTGTTGTGTTTTTAAAAATATATTAAACTGGTTCTAAACAGTAAACAACGATTCTAAAAGAACTAAATATTGGCTGGCGGTCAATGATGTTAAGAAATCAACATAAAAACGTGCCCAGATTTGCAATGAATTGGAATTCACACAGGCATTACTTTTGTTTTTAATAAAGTTGAATGAAATACCTAAATCAAAGAAAATCGTTGCAATGACTACCACTTACTCAGGTTGGATATATGAAATGTAGCTAACTTGTAGAAGTTGCAGGCACAACAAAAGATCTCAATGGTGATTAGGAATAAGAAATATGTGAACAAACATATTAGTCTTTAGTGCATCCTAATGGGCGGATAGGCTGCTTAATGAACTTATCGAAACAAAAAATGAATTCCAAATCAGGGGTACAATTTAAATTGTTAATTTTGGGCTTAAGTTCGAATCTGCATGACTGCAAATGATTTTTTATTATTTTATTAATAAATGAATTTCTTCAAATTCTATTTATTATATTTATACCCTCCAAAAAAGAATTTGGAGGGTATATTCACTTTGTCATTCCGTTTGTAACGCATCGAAATATCCATCTCAGACCCCATAAAGTATATATATTCTTGATCAGTGATGAAATCTAAGACGGTCTGAGCATGTCCGTCCGTCCGTCCGTCTGTGGAAATCACGATTCAGTCCAAACGAAAAGAGCTAGACCCTTAAAATTTGGTATAGATATATTTTGAAGCTTAGAGCAGGTTACGTTCGAAGATGGGCTAAATCGGGCAAGAGGGACAACAGTTCCCCTAAGAAGAACTAAACCAACCCAGAAAAAACAACATAATTTTTAAAGTTTTTTGGTTTTTTTGTTAAGCCAATGATATATTTTTATGTCAAATACGGTCCAACGCCTTAAAAAAAAAATTTTGTACCCCGCCCACTTTAGTGGGCGTTATTATATGCAAAAACAGTGTAAACGTTTAACAAATTGTTTTACTTAAGCATACATTCTTTTAAAATAACATTTTTAAGTCTTAATGACTAAGCTGAGACGTAACCTGGTACTACTCTACACTACCCCCTCCTCACCCTTCACCCTCTACATGCCCCTACCAAAAAAAAATCTTTTTTTAAATTTTGGATATAATAATCCCAAGCATTTACTTTTAGAGTTTTATGATTACCTGTATCTGCCCTACCCCCTCCTCCACCTTTGCCCCTAAATGACCCTATCAAACAAAATAATTTTTTTTTAATTTTGCATATAAACATCCCAAACATTTATTTTTAGAGTTTTATGACTATCTGTATCTGCCCTACCCCCTCCTCCCCCGTTGCCCCTAAATGACCCCATCAAAAAAAAGAAATTTTAATTTTGTGTATAATCATCCCAAGCATTTAGTTTTAGCGTTTTATGACAAAGGTGAAATGTTTCTCCCACAGCCCTTGCCAGAGCGACCAAACCAAAATACAGTTTTTAAACCCTGCAAAGAGAATTTGACCCTATAAAGTAAATATGTATATTCTTGATTAGTGATGAAGTCTAAGACGGTCTAGCAATGCCCATAAGTTCGTCTGTGGAAAACATGATATTGTCTATTTTTGAACCCCGCCCCCTTTAGTGGGGGTTGACGTACGATATTATATAAAGGAACACTGTTCCACCAAGTTAAAAATTTTAAATTCACTTACTAAATATTTGGAGGGTATTTAAGATTCGACCCGGTCGAATATAACGTTTTTACTTGTTTATATTAAGATTGAAATATTAAGAATATTTTCAATAATCATCAAACCAGCAGAACGGATCAGTACTGATTTCGAGGCCGCTACGCCATCTCATCAGCGTTCTTTGTTCAATTTTTCCACTTTTGCAAGTGGTGCTAGTTAGTAGGAATATCAACTATTTAACCAATGTTATTAACGATAATTGAATATGAGAAATTCCCACATTCATATTTTTTTTTAAGTTATTACCTTTTTGGTTAGTACGAAATTCCCCAACCCTCTCAATTAATATTCCCAATATTCCATGTATCTCTTTCGCTTTTTCCAGAGCCATCGGCTGCTGATTGCTAAAGCTTCTTTGTTATTTATGACAACTAAATTCAATTACTTGAACATAAATAACAAAGAAGCTTCGCCCATCTTCGAACTTAACCTGCTCTATGCTTGAAAATATATCTATACCAAATTTTAAGGGTCTAGCTCTTTTCGTTTGGACTGAATCGTGATTTCCACAGACGTGCTCAGATCGTCTTAGATTTCATCACTGATCAAGAATATATATACTTTATAGGGTCTGAGATGGATATTTCGATGCGTTACAAACGGAATGACAAAGTGAATATACCCTCCAAATTTTTTTTTGGAGGGTATAAAAATAATAAATAGAATTTGAACAAATTTATTTATTAATAAAATAATAAAAAATCATTTGCAGTCATGCAGATTCGAACTTAAGCCCAAAATTAGCAATTTACATTAGAAAGTTCGACTAATAAAAATTCATACATAATTTAGGTACAATTTAAGTTAATCTAAACGCAATTATTGAATTGCATATTGGACAACTAAAAGGGCTGAATTTGGAAAAGCAAACGTGTATAAAAATGTAAGTATTTCACTGTGTTTATTACAATTTTTATAAAAATGTTCATCAAAATTTGTATAACTCTTTCAGAGTCACGGTACCTACAAAGAATTTGCTGATGAAAATGAGTTCTTTGAAGTCATCTTCAGTGATATGCCAATTGTGATGATTTCTCAACCGACATGCTTGAATGGAGAATAGAAAAGTGTTAAAAGGTGTATCAATCGTCCCAGAAAATCTATACGTGGTGGCTATGATTCAGATGACTGATTAATTTGCATTACACTTACTAAGAGTAAATATACAAGTGCTTTGGTTATTGTGTGGTAAAGTACATATAATTCATATGCATTTGAAGTGAATGTGTAATTCTGAAAAATCATTGGCAAAGCTAAGACAAGTGGTAAAGCAACAAAGTTATGTCATCTACATTTACAAAGTTTTGAAACAAGTACATCCGGATACTGGCATCTCATCAAAGGTCATGAATAGCTTTATGAATGGTATTGTTGAGCGCATTGCTGCCGAAGCATCACGTTTATCTCACTACAAGCGTTCAACAATTATCAGTCGTCAAATTCAATTTGCTGTCCGCCTACTGTTGCCTGGTGAATTGGCTAAGCATGTTGTCAGTGAATATACTAAAGGCGTAACTATATATACCAGTCCCAAGTAAATGCCAATGAATGTTTATTTTAACAAAAACCCGGAGAGAAAACACAAACAGCCCTTTTTAGGGCTACAAAATGAATTTCAAAAAGAGATAGCCGATTTAGTGTCTACAAATAATAAAATATATTGTAGCCCTTAGAAGGGCTTTTTTTTTTAATTTCGATTGTCGAAAAACAGTTTAAATTGAAGCGAAAGCGATTCACTTGTTTCATGGGATGGTTTTTTGGTGGGTTTTGCGTTCATGGTGCCAGTCTTTCTGGTGGATTTTGCTTTGCTGCTTTACGAAGGTGAAATGGGATATTCACCTTAAACACCAGTCCGACTCCTGATGAAACGAATGATACAAATTTTGTAATGCATTCTTGAGTGTAGAATTTTTTTATAAAATATACACAATTGACTCACCTGGTCGGTTCTTTCGAGAATAGGTGTAGCCTCTGTCCTACCTTGCATACCATTACGCATTTACGGCACCTGGAAGATATTAGAATTATAAGTTTTATAGAAATTATCAATTGTAATGGGATATTCACCTTAAACACCAGTCCGGCTCCTGATGAAACGAATGATACAAATTTTGTAATGCATTCTTGAGTGTAGAATTTTTTTATAAAATATACACAATTGACTCAACAAGCCAATATTCCTGCCCAGAAATTTCATTTTTATGTAAACAAAAATGAAATGTCAAATTACTTCGAACTAATAAAAGAGATAGCTAACAAAGAAATTTGTTGTCCCTCTCTTGACTTCCCAGTAACGCACATCTCTGTATTTGTGAAATTTGGCACCTCTGTCTTTTAGTTGTCGTGTCTATGTTAGCCTATGATGCAGTTGCTTGTGTGCTATCCCATGAAGTTTTAGGTGCTCTCCGACCAATTGCTTTTGTTTCGAGATCATTGAGCAAAAGTGAAAGGAACTACAGCACTATTGAAAAAGAAGCCGTGACAATAATATTTTGTGTCACCAAGTTAAAGCAATACTTACTTGGTAATACATTTTTAATACAAACTGACCATAAGCCATTGACCACTATATTCGGGGAAAATAAAGGATTGCCGATTATGGCCTCCCGAAGAATGCAAAGATGGGCTCTGACATTATCGGGATTTGACTACATGGTAAAATATATAAAGGGAGGTACAAACATAGCAGATGGCTGATCTCGTATACCACAAGCGAATAAAGGGAAAATCAAGAATGAGTACAATTATATAAATTTTATAGAAACTGAAAACGAATTGAGCTTAGACTTTACAGATATTGCGCGAGAGACTGGAAGGGACATGGTTTTATCAAAGTTAAGTAGTGCTATTCAAAATGGATCAGTTTCACAGTTAGATACTTCCATTCCGAAATCGAAACACTGAATTATCAGTGGAATATAATTGCATATTATGGGGTCATAGAGTAGTTGTACCAACGAAATTAAGACCAACCATATTAAATGAGCTGCATAAGTCACACATGGGCATTGTGAAAACGAAGGCTTTGGCTAGATCATACGTGTGGTGGCCAAAAATAGATAGGGATATTAAGGATCTAATCAGGAACTGTGCACCTTGTCAGGAACTGTTATGTAGCCCTGAAAAAAGTTCACTCATTTCATGGAATCCCACAACTGTTCCATGGAGTCGAATACATTTAGATTATGCTGGGCCTATTAAAGATTATTATTTTTTTATTATAACTGACTAGTTTTCAAAGTGGGTTGAAGTTTTTAAAACAAAGGACATCACTAGTAATTTTACCGTAAATAAACTTCGCGAAACATTTTGTCGTTATGGGCTTGTGGATGTAGTAGTAGCTGACAATGGACGGCAGTTTACATCCGAAAATTTTGGGCTCTTCTTGAAAACAAATCGAATAAAACATGTTTTCACAGCTCCTGGTCATCCTGCAACCAATGGTCAGGTCGAGATTTTTGTAAAGCCTTTAAAGAAATCTATTTACGCCAATTTGAAGTACGAAACAATGTGGCTCGTCAAAAGTGTTAAGGAAAGTGCTAGTTCTTCAATTCCGACTCTTTTGAGGAATGACCAAATATTTATTGACCCGGTTGATAAAGCTAATATATTGGCTGAAATATTTGCAAGTAACTCTCACTTGCCTGATAGCTCTCAACCACTCCCCGCGCTCGAGAGAGTATCCGTAACTATACCTAAGATATTTTTTCGAGCGCGTGCAGTTGAAAGGGTTCTTGCGGAACTCATAACAAGGAAGTCTACTGGGCCGGATGGAATCCCTGCCCAGTCTATATATGGGGTCTCATCCGATGAGTTCAACTCAGGGGTACCGCGGGGCTCCGTTCTTTCTCCTACTCTATTTCTAATTTTTCTTAACGATCTACTTTCCCAAACTTCCTGTCCTATTTACTCTTTCGCAGATGATAGCAGCCTTTCGCATTCATATTCATTTAACTGCAGGCCGTCAACGTCTGAAATCGAGACGAGGAGGCAGTTTATGAATGACGTTCTGGATAGTGACCCCGCGAAGATTTTCGAATGGGGCCAGGCGAACAGGGTCGATTTTAATGCCCGTAAGACCCAGTGTTGTATGCTTACGCATCGACGTACGTATGACCATGCTGCTTCATCTGTTGCTATGGGTGGTGTAAGTATTATGGAGTCAGGGGCTCTTGATGTTCTGGGCATGAAAGTGCAGTGTGATGTCAGATGGACGAAGCATGTCTTTCAGGTCGCAAAAGAAGCATTCAAGTGCCTTGGCTTCTTAAGACTGTGCAAGAGATACTTCACCCCCTCTGATCTTTTTAAGATTTACACCACTTACATCCGACCGAAGATGGAATACAACTCTCATGTTTGGGCCGGTGCTTCAAAGTCTATTTTGAAGTTACTCGGCCGCGTACAGGAGAGTGCGATAAAACTCATCGGAGACAGTAGGGTAGCCAACTCTATTGACTCTCTTTAGCATCGTCGCAATGTGGGGTGCGTACCGTTGTTCTATCGTTACTATAATGGCAGGTGCTCTGGTGAAATTGGGGAACTTGTTCCTGAAACCCATTCTATCTTACGCTCAACACGTTTTCCATCAAGAGCGCATGCGTTTGTGGTCGATATTCCAACGAATCGCACTACGCATTAAGGGCCCCACAGACATCGTTCTTTTTGAACAGTTTTAACCGTACGGTTGAAACTGTACGGTTAAAACTGCTAGTGTGTGGACAAAAATCGACGTTCTTTTGGAACGTGCAAAAAATCTGTCGCGTCTTGATTTTAACTGTCGGTTTTCACACGTGTTCGTTCAAAAGTGCTTGTGTGTGGGCCAAACAGTAAAGAATGACAGCTTTTGCCAGTATAATAATAATACTGAAAACATAAAAATTGCTGATTCGCGTGTTTACATACGTTTGCCTAAATTTTTTGTTTTGTTTTGATTATTGCGATAAATTATTGAAGAAATTTTATTTGTGCCTTCAAAATGACTGACTTAAGAAATTATAATAGAGAATTTATAACGGAATTCATAGAATTGTATAGAAGCCATCCGTGTCTTTGGAAAATAAAATCCAATGAGTACTCTGACAGGGACAAGAAAAACAAAGCATATGAAGAAATGGTAATAAAATTGAAAGAAGTAGATCCTTCCGCGACGAAGGACTCCGTTAAGAAAAAAATCGATTCTCTAAGGGGTTGCTTTCGGAAGGAGTTAAAAAAAATTGTGGCATCCAAGCCTTCTGGTGCGGGAACAAGTGAAGTGTATACGCCCAATTTGTGGTATTTTAATCACCTAACATTCCTTAGAGACCAGGAAACACCAAGAGAAGCAGTATCCAATATTGATGAAGAGATAAATATCAGTCAGGTAAGCACCAAAAAATATTTATTTTATGTACACCTTCTGTTTGGAGCGGCATTGCTCGTATTATCGAAAGGATCGAAGCTGACTGTCGCAGCGGAATTGTGTTCCGCTGTGATATGGTAGATAAGACAACCGGCTATCAATCAAACCGTCCTAGGTTCAATCCGAATTCAGGGCAGACCATCATATGTACAAAGAAATGAATTACAATCTCTTTTTTCCCATATATATTTAATATTTTTAAATGAATGTGGGTTACAAAGTTATTAAGCAAACTTTTGTTGCCAGGGGACTGATCCCTCATTATTAAAATAATTCATAAATAAATTACGGACCCTTTTTGATTCTTCAGATCCATGTCGGTTGTAGCCGCGTTGCAAATTTATAGTTGCTACCTCCGCACTTACACCATTTTCTATGTGCCCTGTGCCATGATCTTCTGTATAAAAACAAGTTGAAGGTGCATAATTTTCTCGGCGCTTTCTAATTAGAAAATTATGAAGAACGCAACATGCCATGACAACTTTATCAATGTTTTCTAATTTTAAATTAATTGCAGTATGAAATATTCTGAATCTTGCAACCATTATGCCAAATGCATTTTCTATTATTCGGCGTGCTCTAGACAGTCTATAGTTAAATATTCTAACTTCTCTGTTTAATTCTTTTTGTGGGAATGGTTTTAAAAAATCTTCTCTTAATGTGAAAGCTTCATCCCCAATGAAAACATACGGCAGTGATTCGTTACTGTTATCACTTTTGCAACTTGATGGTAACTTAAGAGTGCCATTTACAAGTTTTTTATAGAATAAAGTGTTTTCTATTACACCACCATCAGATACTCTACCATTGGTACCACAATCACACATGATGAATTCATAATTGGCATTAGCTATCGCCATTAGTACGATACTATGTCTGCCTTTATAATTATAAAAAAAGGAACCGCTGTTTGGTGGTGGCACTATGTTAATGTGCTTTCCGTCTGTCGCACCCAAACAGTGGGGGAAATTCCACTTCCTTTCAAAAGTTTCGGCTATGCTTTCCCATTCTCTTTTAGTGCTGGGAAACTAAAACAGAAGAAAAACCATTATGAATTTACATATGTATGTTTGTATGTATGTATTTATGTATATATGTATAATTTATTTTGATATATTGTTTCAGGACGAATCTAGCAATCACCACACACTATCCCCGGCATCACCTTTTGTAAAAAATATGTACAGGGATCGGACGTCTTCAGTATGTTCTACCACAAAAAAGCGCAAAATAACAGACAGGGCCGACGACGTTTTGGAGAAAGTGAGTGCAAAGTTGGATATGGACATTAAAGAAGATAACTTTGACGTAGTAGGAAAAAATATTGCCAATAAATTAAGACAGTTACCCCGTGATGCTGCTTTAATGGCGGAAAAATTTATTAATGACATTCTATTTGATGCCGCATTGGGCAACATTATGAGAACTACAAAAATGTCTTTAACAACTAAAGAAGTAAGCCAAGAACAATTTTCCACAATTTCCTCTATTAACTCAGCCGGTTATGATCAACAATCTGATGGCACGTACTCTCAAGTGGATTTTGTCGAAGAAGAAGACCAGGAAACTACGTCTAATTCAATAATAGTTTCCCAACAATCAAATCGTAATGTGAAATACTATATTGAAACTTTTTCTCCCGATAATTTCGAAACTGTTGTACCTAATGATACAGGTTTTTGAATTCACTATCATGTATCTTATCAAACATGCGCATACCTATGAAATAGCAAGAAGCGTATATCACTTTTAAGGAATATTCATATTACATACATATTTATTTAATTTTTAGAAATGCATTTTGTTTTGGTTGTTAAAGAAAATAAATAATTCGTTTTACCTTTAGGTAATTGTGTTTTAATTCTGAGTAAATGGCACTGCATGTCTCCGGTATAATCTGGCCAAGAGCTTGGGGTGATATTGCAGTTGAAAATTTTAGGTCTTCGTAACTCCTTCCAGTGGCAAGAAATCTTAATGTTGAGCTGAGACGCTCATGTGGCGAAATACTTTGAGTATCTTCCTTTTGTATCAGTGGTGTTACTAAAGTAAGCAGTTCCATATACGTTTCTACGTCCATTCGCAGATAATTGAACCAATCGCCTGGTTCTAGACGTAATTCATTTAAAAGATTTACGTGCGAAAATTGTCTTCGTTTTAGCAGCCATTCTTTAGCCCACTTTGAACGCTTTTTTTTTCGAATATATTACTTTTGTAGCCACTGCGGCTGCAACTGCTAACGTTGTTGTACGATCCATTGGACTAGATAAAAAATATATCAAATTTCTTAATTGACGAAAATGAACTAAGAAGTTTTTCCATCCCTTTTTCTCATAAAAACAAACTTACTTCATTATTCAAATGGTGGCTATTTCTACAAAAATTCTAAGGATTTTAACGATTTTTTAAAATTAATTTTGACTTTTTTTCGAAGAACATTTAGCACCCCTGGAAACCGTGTAAATTTAAAACTGAAGAAAAGAACGTATAGTGTGTGCTCATGGTCGTTGTACGTGTTAAGCCATACAGTTTTACCCGTTCGGTTAAAACTGTTCAAGAGAACGAAGTGTGTGCCCACCTTTACAGAGAAAATTCGTTTTTTGGCCGAACAGTCCGTATGTGGAACAAACTACCTGTAGATGTCTTCCCCGCCACTTACAATTTGAGGTGGTTCAAGTCGAATATTCACAGACACTACTCCCTTTATCCTCCTTCCCAAAACCTATTTTCCTAGTTCCAGCGCAATGCATTGCATATGTAGGGGTTATCCCCTGAGTGCTGGTCCTACTCCTAAAAAAAAAAACCGAAACAGAATTTGAGATTAATAACACTACTTCACAAAATTTCAACAAAGTCGTGACCAAATGAATCTGACACTTGATCTGTATGTAAAATTGCTCACTGAATCCGAATATGAAATCAAAATGGTCAAAAGTAGAACAGTTTTCGAGATATTGCGTAATAACCGTTTTTTGCGTTTTCTAAAAAGGTTATGTCACTATAGTGAACGTACCTTCAAAACAGCTTGGCGGATTTTGAAAGTCTTTTTTGCCGTTGAAAGACAATAAAATTATCAAAACAATCACGGGACGCTTGCAAAAATTGGTTAAGAATTTAGAGTTTTACAGTTGACCAAAGCTTGAACTTCACGAAAATTTTAATGATATTTTGAAATTTTGCTGTTTTCAACTTCTTTTTTTTAAACCAAACAATAACTTTTTCTTTAGTTTCATCACTTACGAGATTAATTTATTTCAATACAAATATTACGGGTCCAATAAGAATCAGATCGGTGCAAAAATCACAGAGTTATAGAAGATTAATTAAATTATCCCATTTTTAGATTTTTATAAAATTAAAAAAATGCATGTAGGTATAAATTGCATTATTAATAATAAATATTAAAAATGACTTAGAACTGTTGAATTGCTTTGCCTATTGTAATTATTTTCTGCCTCTCGCACAAGGAACCAACAATAGTCGCCCAGCATCACCTCATCATACACCCCTTGGTACCGACGTTCCATTTCTTGTATTTGTTGGTGAAAACGCTCACCATGTTCGTCAAATGGCGGGAACATCAAATGGCATATACCGACTACAATATAGTAAATTAGCTTAAGATTCTGAAGACATATTTTCTAAGAACAAAATTAAAAAACGCATACTCACTCTGCACCCGACATCCACATAGTTAAACGAGTTTTGCATGAATTACACAAAGTATTCGGGGTCCAAGATTTCAATATGTTTTCCGTATTGACTTTGAAATACATCCGAAATGCTTTTTGCAATTGGTTTGAAAAATTTGACGGCTGTGCAAAACTGTACACTCCACAAGCATAGCAAAACTTGTTTGGATTGTTCTTGCAAATAAATGCCCGTTTTGCCTTACGCATTTCGTTCTTGTTAACAAATTTCACGCTTTCTTTTTTTTTCGCAAAAATTAAAATTTTTTAATATTTAAAATGTTTATTTTTCCTTTGGGCACTTGATTTAAAAATAGCGAAAAGTAGCTAAATTCACTTAATCTTCTGTAGCTTTGTCACTTCTGCACCAATCAGGATCATGTTGGACGCAAAATATTTCCACTTAAATATACTAATACGCTATGTAAAAATACATACACATTTTTAATTGTTCGGTTTAAAAAAGATTGATTGAAAAGGGCGAAATTGCTAAAAATTAACAAATTTTTCATGGAATCTGAAGTTTTTTCCACCATTACTCTGTCATTTCATGACCGATCTTAACAAACAACCAATGGTTATTTTAGTAATTTTATTGTCTTTCATCGGAAAGAAAGCAATGTCCGAACCGACGGAAATTTTTGAAAATATTTTATTTTAAGTGCCTTCATCTTTTTTAAAAACACAAAAAACGGTTATTTTGCAATATCTCGAAAACTGTTCTACTTTTGACCATTCTGACTTCATATATGGATTCAGCGGACAATTTTACATATAGATTAGGTGTCAAATGCGTTTGGTCAAAAAACTGTTCTCTAGTGTAATTACTCAATTGTGATATATAATTAGGCACTATTTTCATTGATATGTCATTTGAATTTTACCTTGACTTTGCAATGACTATTAATAAACCTGAAGTTCAGTCCTTCCAAGTTTCTGGCGCAAATTTAGAACTTCCTGTTAGGTCACCGCATAAACATCTTTAGTATTTTATCATCCATTTTTGTCTCTTTATTTATTTCATATTGCATTAATTTTTCGTTTGATCTTTATATTAATTGTATTTAAATTTATTAATTTCATTCTTCATTAAATTCCATTTCGTTTTGCATTTAAATACTTTCATATTTGTCGTGTATGCTAACCCACTGTGACTCGTTTTGGTTGTAACCCGTTAGGTTTTATTATTTGTTTCTCACTTGTTTTCTTTAAATTTTAAATAATATTGTTCTTCTTGTAATAATCTTGTATGTACATTTTTTATGCATGGATTTGAATAGGGACAAATTAACGTTATGCAGTAGCAGCGAGAAACAAATAATAACAACAAAAATAGTGGCTCCTTAATATGAAATTTGTACTTACATACATAGGTTTAAGGAAAATATTTTTAAATAAAGAAATTATTGTTAACATTGAATTCGTTCGAGCAACTTGTTTTAAATTTCTTGAGTTGAGCCACGGTCGCAATTCTTCTGTTTATTTTGGAAACTAAATTATCGTTGCCCAAAGAACATTTCAGTGGCATATAGACAATAGTAAGACAAATACTTAACTACTTTATATCGCCACCGGTGAAGAAAACGCTCCTCATCGTACATTTTGGCGCCTAACGTGGGGTACGATAATTTAAATATATTTTTGGTTTTGTTGTGCGGTCCGTGGAAAACCCCAAAATCGTTGTCGAAATGCAACTTTCATTACAAGTGCACAGGTCGTAAGGGAAGTAGAAATCGTTTTGAAAAAACTAAAGACTGTCGGGTACTTCCTTGTAACAAGTGTACGGTCGTATAAGGTGAAGCTGTTGTGTTGGAACTTATTCTAAAGATTGCTTGCGACCAAATAAAATTAATATTGTCTTGAAAAACATTTTACAAATATATTGTGCGGTCCAGAGGACAATAAAGAAAAAGAAACTGTGTGGTGCATCAGACATTTTGAAAAAACAAAAATTCATAAAAATATTATTTTACATTTTTGGCTCAGTAGAAAATTACTTATATAAGAAATATTCAAAAATCTAAAACTGTTTCAATATTACCGCTAATCGTTGTATATAAAATTTTATAAATTTTTTCGTGCTTTCGTTGGTTCCAGTTACGGTACATAATATAGACATTATATATAATTCGTTTTGGCAAAAATTTGTGGCATCGGTTACAGTGCTGATCAAAATTGTATTACCGATTTTTAGAAAACTTTTTGGTGTAATTTTTGGTTCATTGGTCATTCAAATTAAATTTGTTTTGTGTATTTGCGAAATACTTTTGTGGTTCAACGATGACAACGATCACCCGTATCAAGAATCAGGTTGAGGCCAATGCAAGGGGTGAATCGTATTTCAAGCAAATCCTGACATTTCAAACACAAATCGAAAAATACGATCCTGAGGATAATGGTCGGCCCGAAATTGAGGACATGTACATTGCCGCTAAAATGAGTATCCAGTCCCAGCTCAGCGAAGATGTTCACAGCACTTCAATGCCTGAATCTACAGTTTGTTTCCCAGCATCCAGCCATAAATTACCAGCACTCAAATTGCCGACATTCAGTGGTAAATATAGTGAGTGTAAAAATTTTATAACGTCTTTCAATCAAGTGATCGATCGTGAGCTTGGCCTTTCAAACATTGAAAATTTGCTCAACTGCCTACATGGACAGGCACTGGAAACGATAAAAGCGTTCCAAATTACCAATGAAAATTACCCGAAGGCTCTCGAAAGGCTAAAGACGCGTTATGACAACAGCTCACTTATTTTTATGGAAAATATTACCACTCTTTTTGAACTTCCCAACATGTCGAAGCATAATTGCACACAACTTCGTAGTATTGTCGACAATGTTTCCGCTCTCTACAGTTCTCTGCTATCTCTTGGCTCACACAGTGTCATCGCACAATCAATGCTGATCTACATCGTTATGGAAAAAGTCGATGACAACACCAAAAGGAAATGGAAAGATTCATTAGACTTCACCAAACTGCCATCATGAGAAGACTGCTCTAAGGTTCTGGAAAGACATTGCCAATTTCTGGAATCGGTCGAAACCAGCCATAGTCATGTGTCTCCTCGTAAGTCTGGTCATCAAACGTCTGGTAAATCCAATGATATAAATTGTAAATCTGGCTCTAGGTTTTCTATTTCCAAACGTGTTTGTCCGCTTTGTTCAAAATCTGACCACACAATTAGTCGTTGTCCGCGCTTGAAAGAAATGAATATCAATCAACGCTTTGAAAATGTCAAACGGCTTGGACTTTATCTTATCTCGTGCAACTTTGAATGAAAATCCTGCCTCTTTCCACACGCATATGGAAAGATCATCGCCGGAACAGATATTGCTTGCTACTGCCATGGTTCTTGTTCGTGATTCTACTGGGTGCTATCAGTTAGGACGCGCTTTGTTGGATTCATGCTCTCAATTGAATTTCATGACTGACGAATTTTCTCAAAAGCTGCATTTGCCCCGAACAAAACAAACACAGAAGTCGCTGGTATTGGAAACTCTCACAGTAAGAGCAGATATAGGTCGTCAACAAATGTCAAGTCTCGATTCACCGATTTTGAAGTTTCGCTCTCATTTTGTGTTACGCCTCATATCTCGTTTCATCCCGATGCTGAATTAGATGTCTCATCGTGGAATTTGCTTTAAATACCCAGCTTGCAGATGAAGATTTTTCAAATCTAAACGTATCGATCTGCTCATTGGTACCGAAACATTTTTTGATATTTTGTCGGTTGGTTAAATTAGACTTGGTCCTAATTTACCCAAATTACATAAAACACTTTTTGGATGGATTGTAGCAGGTCGTTATCAATGTCATGTTTCGAGTTCTTCTTGTATGCTCTCAATAGAAAAAGAGGTCGATTTGAAGTTACAACGTTTGTGGGAAATCGAAGAAATACAATCCAGCTCAAATGGCTTGACTCCTGAACAAAATGATTGTGAATAATTTTTTAACCACACCGTCCATCGTGAATCTTTTGGTTGGATTGTTGTCAAATTGCCGTTCAAGGAACCTGCTGAAACTCTAGGCCTCTCTCGAAACATGGCTTTCAAAAGATTTGCAGCTCAAGAAAGGCGCTTTGCTCGTGACAACACCCTGAAAACCCAATGTGTTGCTTTCATGAAGGAATATGAAGATTGCGGACATATGAGCTTAGTTCGAAGCTCTCATTTGGATCAGCCTCATTATTTCATCCCTCACCATTGCGTTTTCAAGCTCAATAGTACTTCAACTAAGCTTTGAGTTGTTTTTGACGCCTCGTGTCCCTCATCTTCACAGAAATCGTTAAATGACATCATGATGGTTGGTCCAACGATTCAAGATGAACTCATCAAAATTCTACTTCGCTTTCGTCTTCATCGCTATGCTCTAACAGCGGATATAGTTAAAATGTATCGTTAGATCCTCATTGACCCTCGCGATAGAAGATTTCAATACATTTTGTGGAGATATTCGGAAGAAGAGGAAATTCGCACATACGAGCTTAACACTGTTACTTATGGAATGTCGTCTGCCCCTTATCTCGCAATTCGAAATCTTCATTATCTTGCTGATCAATATACGGAGCAGTTTCCACTTGGCTCAACAACGATCAAATCATAATTCTATGTTGATGATCTTCTAGGTGGGGCAGATTCACTGGAAGAATTGCCTCAAAAAAGCGGGTGATGATTGAAGTTCTTAATCGTGGTTGCTTCGAACTAGACAAATGGCATTCAAACCATAAAGACTTCCAACACGATAACACTATCAAAGATTTAAATATTGACGACTCTGCTATAACCAATGCTCTGGGTATCACTTGGAATCAACAAAGGGGCGTTTTCCTGTTTTCGTTTTCGCCTAAGTCTCATATTGATGAGAAAATCACCAAACGTACTATTTTTCGCTCTCATCGTGTCTTTTTTATCCCCTAGGACTCTTGGCTCCGATTCTTATCAAATCAGAAATTTTCATGCAGGAATTATGGATTCTGAAAATTAGTTGGGACGAATCTATTCCCCAGGAACTGCACTCGGCATGGGAACATTTTGTCTCAGATCTCGAAACTCTAAGTTCGCTCAAATTTCCTCGATTTTGTCTCGCTCCTGATTCTCAATCAGTTCAACTTCGTGGATTCTGTGATTCGTCAATTCGTGCTTATGGCTGCTGTTTGTACCTACGTGTGAAAACCACTTCTAGAAATCTTTCTGTTCGCCTTTTCACTGCCAAATCTCGTGTTGCACCTACAAAAAGGCAGTCGCTTCCCAAGCTCGAATTGTGTAGAGCTCAACTTCTGGCAAAATTGTACTCCAGAATCAAAAATCTGCTCTCGATTTCAAATCTCGAAGTATTTCTCTGGTCGGATTCCCAATTGGTTCTTCATTGGCTCAAGCAGCACTCCTCAACTCTATCCGTTTTTGTCGGCAACAGAATATCGGAAATCCAGGATCTCACTAGTGGATGTCTTTGGCGTCATGTCCCAACGCATTTCAATCCCGCTGATATCGTCTCTCGTGGTTCTTCTGTAAAAGAACTCTCCCCCTCAATCTGGCTCACTGGACCAGAATTTCCCGCTTCCGATCCCGCTCAATGGCCGCCTGAAAAAATGGAAAAGCTTTCGCAAGAAACTCAACAAGAAAACGACAGAGAAAAACGCAAAACTGCTCTATGCCTCAAAGTCAGGTCGAATTACATCTTGGATTGCATCGAAAACTATAGCTTGTACCTGAAAATAATTCGTATTGTCGCCTGGATGCTTCGTTTTGCTCAAAAACCAAGAACTAATATCTTTAATTCTGGCCTTTTGCAGCCCCAAAAATTAAAAAATGCCTTGATTCGTATTGTCTTTAACATCCAGAAGCAGCATTTCCAAGGTGACATAGATCGAGCTCATAAGAAGAAAGATCTGGAAGGCGCTCTGAAGGGTCTCAACCCCTTCCTTGAGTCATCAAGTGGTTTCAAGTTGCTCAAGGTTAGAGGCCGCCTGGAATACGCAGCTATTTCTGAAGGCCAGAAGCATCCCATCATATTGCCCAGAAAAAATTATTTTGTCACTTGTCTTGTACGCCATCTAGACCTCTAAAATTATCACGCTGGACCTAAGGCTCTAATGGCGTTATTCGTGAAAGATTCTGGATCATCAACTCAAGAGAGCTGTGTCGTCGTATTGTTAACTCCTGCCCACAATGTATACGCATCGCCCGAAATTGTTAAATCAGCTGATGGGAAATCTGCCAGTAGAACGACTCAACCCCTCAAGACCCTTCGCGAGACGTACTGCCGATTTTTGTGGTCCTGTCAATACTTACCTAAGAATCAGAGGAAAGGTTCCATTCAAAACTTACATCGCAGTTTTCGTTTGTTTCGCTACCAAGGCAGTCCATATCGAAGTTGTCTCGGACCTATCAACTGACGCCTTTATTGCTGCTCTTAAAAGGTTGATCGGACGCAGAGGTTTTCCCACAGATATATTCTGTGACAATGCTACAAATTTCGTTGGAGCAAATTCTAATTGGCACAATTAAAATCGTTCCTTTTTCATCCTGAAAACTCTAATGTTACTATAAATTATTGCTCAAATCAATATATAAATTTTCGTTTTATTCCCCCTAGGGCACCATATTTTGGCTGATTGTGGGAGGCGGCCGTCAAGTCAGCCAAGGGTCATCTGACGAGGGCTCTATCAAACACTAGGCTCACTTATGAAGAACTATCAACAGCAATGGTCGAAATAGAAGCCATACTAAACTCGAGGCCCATTTTCCCCCTATCTTCCGATCCTAGCGTCTTTGAGGCCCTTACGCCAGGACATTTTCTGATCGGCGTTCCCCTGCGAAGTTTGCCAAAGCGTGATGTCCTGTCAAAAGAAGTCAAGAACCTAGAATACTGGTCCCGAATAAGCACTATCAAACAGAGTTTTTGGATAAGGTGATCCCACGACTACCTTAATGAGCTCCAAACCCGTAACAAATGGACTGCATCCAACCCTAACGTCAACCTAGGTTCTCTAGTTATTGTTCTTGATGATAATCTACCCCCGCAACAGTGGCTCATGGGCAAAATCATAAATATCATCCGTGGATGAGACGACCGGGTCCGTGTTGTCGATATCAAAACTATAAAGGGAACTATGCGTCGCCCTATCCATAGACTAGCTCTACTATCTTCTTGAAAGGGTCCTTCCAATGGGGCCAGTATGTTAGGTCACCGCATAAACATCTTTAATATTTTATCATCCATTTTTGTCTTTTTATTTATTTCATATTGCATTAATTTTTCATTATTCTTTATATTAATTGTATTTAAATTTATTAATTTCATTCTTCATTAAATTCCATTTCGTTTTGCATTTAAATACTTTCACATTTTAGCCTTTTCTAACCCATTGTAATTTAATCACTTTTTTGTGTACGCTAACCCACTGTGACTCGTTTTGATTGTAACGCGTTATGTTTTTTATTTGTTTCTCACTTGTTTTCTTTAAATTTTAAATAATATTATTGTTCTTGTAAACAAAATATTATGTAACTACAATAATCTTGTATGTACATTTTTTATGCTTGGATTTGAATAGGGACAAATTAACGTTATGCAGAAAGAACATTTGCCCAAAGAACATTTCAGTGGCATATAGACAATAGTAAGACAAATACTTAACTACTCTATATCGCCGTCGGTGAAGAAAACGCTCCTCATCAAACACTTCCAGTATTTTCCTACGGTTAACTGTACGAATATGTTGTACAACTATATGCCTTTATCTTTTATGAACATATTAATACCATAAATACTATTTACCAGCAAGAACTACAATCATTCGATTGACAAATTCGATCACAGGAAAGTAAATTTCTGTAAAAATTATTATTTAATACATACAAGATTTTTTATGTAAATTATTATATGGTTCGCGATGTTCGCTGGATTATTCCGGCTATCTATATATGATTTCACGGCATATATTTAAAACTGATTCTATTTTTAAAAATCGCCCTTCTAAATATAATTAACAAAAGTTTCGTAGTAACTGGTTATTTGGAATTAGTGGAACTGCTGAGTATCATTATTAAGCCCGCATAACTAAATTTACATATGAAAAAAATAAAAAGTATTGCACCTTTGCTCATTAATATCTTGCATTGACCTACATATAAATAAAGTATAAATAATTTAACATAAATGTTAAAAGTACTATTCGCTATTAAATATTATTCCACTATGGAAACAATTAACCAAATGGAATTTATAAAATTGCTTTTAACTTTTTTGCTTCTTCAAAAATGTACATGCAGTGCTGTTGGTAAAACTAAATAATTTTTATTATATTTAATTTAATTTAATTATTTACAGAAATTCTATACAATCACACTGAACGGATTGTTGGTGGTCGCGATGTACCCAGTGGCCAGTTTGTACCATATCAAGTATCTCTACAATACTATACTCAATTCGAAACTTATAAGCACTATTGCGGAGGTTCGATTATATCAAAAAGTCATGTTTTAACTGCTGCCCATTGCTGTTATGGTCTCAGTGTTGAAAGAATGTTCGTTAGAGCCGGAGTACGAGATTTAGGAGAGCCCCAAGGTAAACTTTATGAGGTACAAAATTGTAAAATTCATCCGAATTACAAGCAATTTGAATCCAGTGATATAGCTATCATTAAAATTATCGATAGTTTTGACTTCAACAATAAAACTATGGCCATTATTGACGTGATTAATTCAGAAAGAGTATTGGGAAATGTGGAAGTAACGTTAACAGGGTGGGGACTGCGTTTGCCTATCGAAATTCCTATATTTCAAAACCATTTGCAGTCAGTCAACTTTCCAATGATATTACAAATAATGAGTTATAGCACAATTTCAGATACGGAGTGTCGAAATAAAGGTATTGATCGGTTATCTAAGACAGAAATATGTGCTCAAGGATTTCTATTAAAAGGTGCATGTGTGGTGAGTACTATAAGCCCAGAAGCCAAGATTTACCAAGAATGACAAAAATAGCTCCAAATTTAATATTCTTAATATGCACAAAATTAGCCGATTGTTGTATATATCTGGCTGAGATTGTTTGAACTAGAAATGAACTTCTGTCATTACTGTCAAATTTAAGTTATAAACAGATCAATTTCGTTAATCAGTCATCTTAAGTTTCCTCTGAAAATACCACACATAAAAATTTTATTTGTTTATAAGTCAAATTTGACATGGGATGACGGAAAATAGACTCCAATACGATAGTAATCTTTTAAACACGTTCTAAGCTTTTACATAAAAATTATAAAATAAACATTTGCAAGATTTGTAAAATGAATTCCAAATTCCAAGCGTTGATATAGAATAATTTATTTTACCATAATCAGTAGTTGAAAACATGTTATATTGAAACATTTTTAGTTTTTTTTGTACAGTGTAATTCATATGATGAAGGTTTTTCGTTATCTGCACATATTTTCTTCTCTTTTGCTATGTATGTTTTCCTCAACTTATTAACATCGAAATTTCATTGAAGACTTTATAATAACAACCTAATGCTTTGAATTTTCTAACAACAGCGTATATTATACTTTCTTCTTAATTCCGATGGCCAAGAGTAGTGTTCGCGGTCAAACACTGAACAGTACTTCCGATCTGCTTTCAGCTGTTTATTATATGGTTAAAGAGATGGTACATATTTCTAAATCCAAACATATTAAGACCGAAACCTACTTGGCCTATTATATAATTATTTTAATATACTGTTATGAAGTTTTTTTATTTAACACATTGTTGTCACAATACTAATATATAAATGAAATTTTTTAACTTTTCAAAAATGTGGTTAAAGTCTACTGACGATTTGGTAAAGCACCAATGAAATGCATATAGACATTGCTTAACCACAAACAAATAAATTTCATTTATATATTTTAATATAATTTATTTTCATGTATTATTACGTTATTTTTATATACATATATTATTTAGTGCATTATTTAAAGAAAAGAATATTATAATAAGTTTTGTGCGCCAAGAAAATTTATTCCTTACTTTTAGGGTGATTCCGGTGGCCCTTTGGTGAGATATTCCGGAAATAGGCTTCACCAAGTTGGAGTTGTATCATATGGATTCTTTGTATGTGGAATTTTCGATGTACCCGATGTCTACACAAGAGTTTCAGAGTTTTCAGATTGGTTGCAACAAAATATGGAGGAACGTTTCCAAGTCAACTCAGCAACAACAAGAGCGTAACAACCAAACCTAAGAGTCACTAATATATACCATATTCACACGAGTTTAACGATAAAATTTTTTCATTTGCTAGTTGAAGATTAGAATCACCAAACTGTACTAAAAATATCGAATAATGAGTTTTATAAAACTTCGGGCAATTTGCTTAACCCATTTTATACTCTTGTACATATGGTTATACTCTTATTACATATTAATTGAAGCAATTAAACGAAAAACTAAGAAAGATAATTTATCTTTGGAAGCCATATTGTATATTTATTTCATAGTCGTGCAGTATGAATATTCTTATTCAAGATATTTAAAAAGAAAAGTTTTCTAATTTGTCCTAATTAAGGGATTTATATATACTCGTATACAGAAAAGAAGCTAGCCTTATTGAAAAGAATTTGTCAAAAATGTAAGGGCTTTACGAAGAGTGCTCCATGGAAACTGTAGAAAAGAACAAGTGTGTTTGTTCTTTCACAGATGGATTTTTTATTTCTTTCTTTCTAAAACAGAAAGTACGTTTAATTAAAAAAAAATGAATGAGTGTTCGAACTCACGAGCGATGTGTTAACACCCTTTTGTTTATTTATTTTATATTAAACCCACAAAAAACAAAGAGAATGCAAAGCAACAGACAAATGTACATAAATACATTGTTATGTTTGTACATAAGCTACATACGTTGCTGGCTTGCTATCTCATTTTTATATATGTACGTATAACCACGTCACTATTCTCTTTGCTATGCATAACACAAAACCGAAGATCAACATAAAACACTTTTTTAATATTACTCCAAATTAATACTCCGAATTAAAACACTTAAATCTCCGCTCCCCGATATCGGATGGCCTAAACTCTTCGTCAGAACCCGCACTAGCGTTTTAATCCAAAAATTATTAAAATCGGCTATGAATTTCCGGAGAAAATCGCGTGGGAAAATTATATGAAAATCGCCCAATAATCACTTTCAATACCGACTGCCAAGCAACGAACAAACAAACTCTTACACTTACACTTGCGTATGTATTGAAACTGATAGTTTACTGCCCTAGAGGCGCGCGTATAGATGTTAACACATCAAAAAAACAAAATGTTGTTATCAGTTACTTTTATATTTAACCCTAGGATTACCGGTAACTTTTTTCCACTAAGTTCTCCTCTTGGTCTGGTCAGACCACAGTACAAAAGCTAAAAAACCCAATTAAATAAAAAGCATATACGAATATTTTTTATTAAACAAATATTTATTTTTTAAACTATACGAATTTGTTATGTAAATTTATTATATTTTTATATTATTCTAGGTATATGACATTCGTCATATTTTATTTTCTTTACCCTGCTTCAGGAACATTGCTTCTCCACATTTACCATAGCTGAAACGAGTATTCGATTTTTATACGTATGTATTTATAAGGGGTATTCTTACGTAAACATTAAATTTCGCCAAAGCTACTTCGTAGCTTCAGGGAGCTGATTCACTAATTGGACAAGAAATCGGCGACGATGATCACTTTGTTTTAGATTTACCACGTCCTTATAAATAAAAAACGAAGCTAAACCAGATATGTCCAACATATTGTAAACATGACCAATGAGCAGCGGTTGGTTCCTCGCTTGCAGCAATAACATGATAACATCTGGTCCATTATTTCGGTTATAGTCAATAATTGGGTTGGGTTTTTAGCAGCGTTCAATCTGGTTCCTCTCCTGGCTCATCTTCCACTGTTATGTTTTTCTCGATGGTATTTGTATAATGCTATGTTGATAACGGTATAACATCCTTACTTTTTTTTGGTACAACATACTTGATGTTTACTTGATTTTTTAAATAAATACTGCACGAAGTTTTTATTAGCGCGAACCGTTCCAACGAGAGCTAGGCGGACTACACAGTACGTCCTGTATGAAAATACTTCCTTGATAAATTGATCACAACTGTCTCTCCCTGGATGGCTTCTCTGATTCCGTCAAAAGTTTTTCCTGTGTAAATTTGGCCTTTCAAAGGATATTTCGTTTTTGAGTCACATACCCACCAAATTTTTATGCCATATTTTCTGTGAATCACGTAGGTCCTCGAAAACGAAAAAATTGTTCATCTATGGGTAGGTTTGCTGTAAAAGTGTAAAGATTCCGCATTCGCAAAAAGCAGTATCAAAAGATCGTCTATTGCTGCCAATTTGCTCAATTCTTGGCGCATTGGCCTAGTGTTTGCGTTGTCAAAACGGGTGAGCTCTAGCACGAATTGTTTGTTTTTACAATGCAGCCTTATTCACAGCGTGGTGATATGGTGGCCACAATTCTCTAACAGGCTGTGTTGCACATTTGAAAACCTCGGCAATGAAAAGCAATCCAAAAATTCATATATTTCTTTTTCGTGACTTGGCTCCCATTCTATGGGTTGTTTCAACGAAATATAAACCTCTTGTTCCTTGCGGTTGGTTTCTCGAACAATAATACATACTCACCTTTTTAGATGTAAAAATGTCTCCAAAAGTTTAAATAGCACTAGGCAGAAAGTGGCGCGATGACCCAGTTTTCATAGCGACAGTAATATTTTACTTCGCAAAAACACATACAAAAATCAAAAACAACACATAAATAATATTTTGTGGTCTAGCCAGACCAAGAAGGTAATTTAATATACCTTCACATATAAATGGAACTTAACCCCACAAATATGCTCCGATCAGTTCCAAATTAGTTTCATTCGATTCAGGACATATTAGTTATAGAATTCAGTTACCTGCTTTTTTTATTTTTTCTTATATATGAAAGATATTGCAAGCAGAACATAAATTTGGTCTGGCCAGACCAAGAGGGTAATCCTAGGGTTAAGAAAACGTTTAAATTTTTCGACTAGGAAGCAAAATGTTTGGCTCTTCTTATTTCTAATACCTCTGAACGTCTTTCAAAAATATTAAATATGTCTTTCAAAAATATTATACATGTACTCCAAAAAGTTGTAATTGTCCAACCGCAGAATCGTCTTATAGTTTTTTTTTATACCAATTTATTTCTTCCTGATATATAAAGTAGGTATAATTCATCATAAAAATCAAAAATAGCAAATTATATGGTTAGGTTAGGTTGAAGAGAGTTGCATAAGCTATCCCAACCCGTTCAGGATTACACCTAAGCTTCATGTAGGGTGCCTCCACCGATACCATGGTAACCTTGAAATTCGATTACGTCAAGAACCCAGTTTCTTCGATGTATCTCCTTAAGTCCCTCCAATTAGAACCCCTAAGAAATTCCATCTCAGGTATAATCTTCTGATTAAATGTTTGCCTTCTGACTTGGCTAAAAGCTGGACAGTAGCACAAGTAGTGCTCCAGTGTTTCGTCCTCTTTCTGACAGGCCCTGCATGTTATATCGTCATCGATACCCATCCATGCCAGGTGATTGCTTAACTCTGTATGTCCTGTTATCAAATAAACCAATCTCTGTAGTGATGGCCTACCCAACGTTAGAATCTCCTTTGTCCTGTTACCATCTGGGTAGAGTGTTGCCAATCTCTTGTATGAAATTCCATAGCCCACCGTCTTAGTTCGTTCTTAAATACCTGAAATGGCTTTGAACTGTCTAGCGTGATGTTTGCCATTAATGCTCCCGTCTTAGCTAGCCTATCTGCCTCAACATTTCCAGGTATTCCCTGATGTCCTGGAATCCATATTATATCTATGCCCCCACAGTGCGTGTATGAGTTAATCTCATCCTTGCATTGTAGTAGACACCGAGATTGAACCACATGATTTCTCAGGGCCTCGATGACCTTCCTACTATCCGTGAATATACGAGCTGGTAGTCTGTTATCGATTTCTTTCAACCATCATATCGCTTCCGCAATGGCCATGATCTCACCCTGAAATACTGCGCTATAATGCGGCAGGCGGAAGTATTTGCGAAAGTTACGACCCATGTCACAGAAACCTCCACCCGATCGGTCACCAATTTTCGACCCGTCCGTGTATAGGTTCGGTATTGAGCCCATCGTACTTGCATCCTCCCGTTCCATACCTTCCGATATTATGGTGGTGCAGTGTGATCGTACATATCTACTAGGGATCCTATCGCACGTAATTGTGCGAGCGTTGTTCCAGGGTAAGACGTGTATTATACCCTGGTGCTTGGCTGGTGTTCTCTTTTCAGCCACTCACCCATCACCAGCAATCTCGTAGCAGCCAGAGCTGCTTCATATTTAACCTGTATATCAATAGGCCGTATGGATAGAATATTCTCCATCGCCTTAGTTGATGTGGTTCTTATTGCGCCACAGATGCCGATACAGCAATTGTCTTTGTATTCTGTGAAGGTGTTTGACATTAACCTTCCAAGGACGTCCACCACACTAACGAGGCGTACGTCACAATTGGTCTTACCACACTCGTATAGAGCCAGTGTGCCATCTTTGGCACACTGTCCAGACTCTTTGGGTCTTGATTACCCTACTTTCTATAAGGTCCTTCCAGGATAACCTCCAGTCGAGTATCACTCCTAGATATTTGACCCTCCTACTAACTTGTATCGTCCTGTTTCGAAAAACCGGTGATTCCAAATGTGCAATCTTCCGTTTTCTCGTAAACAAAAAAATTTCTGTCATGGGTTGACATTGAGACCCCTTTCCGTAGCCCAGTTATAAGCTAAATTTAGGGCCTCTATTGGCCTTTCGCAATGAACCCTAGGATTGTTTCCCCTTATTAGTATCGCCACATCGTCTGCATAGCAGACGGGAGCATATCCTTCCTGGGATAATGTCTTTAGTTGGGTATTTATAGTTACCACCCACAGCAAGGGAGATAGTATTCCCCCTTATGGCGTCCCGCAACATACGTTCCCTCCTACTCTTGTGTCGTTAACCTCGCAACTTATCTTCCTGTTCCTAAGCATATGACTGTTCCACGCAGTCAATCTCTAGTCAAAGTTACCTAGCGAGCCAATAATGCTCGAGGTCGCTATATTATAGAAAGCTCCTTCTATATCGATAAATACAGCTATGGAGTACATACCTAAATCGAAGGTTCTCTCTATGTGATATAAAACCTGCTGTAGGGCTATCTCAACAGACCTGCCCGTAATGTAAGCGTGTTGCTTAAATTTCAGCATATCATGCGGTATTCTTTCCTTCAACATTGTGTCCACAATCCGTTCCAATGTTTTCAGTCAGAATGAAGTTAGGCTAATCGGTCTGTAAGCCTTCGGATCTGCATAGCTTTCACTGCCCGGTTACTTTTATGGTATATGGTTGCTTTTATGAATAAAAAAAGGTCAATATTCCGAAGAATAATAATAAAGATTTCATTCACAAAAAGCTAAAATTAGGAACTTATACTCGTATGGATACTTATTTGGAACTTATTTGGAAATTTTAAAATTTTTAATACTTATATAATTCTTCCTTGATTCACTAATAGAACAAAATTTGGAATATATGTGGGTACTTTTATGTACCAAAAAAATTTCGATTTTCCAACTCTGGAACCGAATTTTTAATTTTTCAATACCAATTAAATTTTTCTTGAAGTATAAAAGAGGTTTAATCCACTAAAAACACAAAATTTGGAATTTATGTGTTTACTTTTATGTACCAAATACATATATTTCGATTTTCCAACTCTAGACGCGAATTTTTATTTTTTTACCAATGCAATTCTTAGAGAGATATAACATAGCTTTACTTGACACAGAAATTAAAATTTTTAAACTTTTAAATTTTTAAATTTTTTGGTCACTTTCATGTATAATAAAATATTTCATTTGTGCAACCCTGGAATCCAAATTTTTATTTTTTAAGATTTTAATACCAATTTTGTTCTTCCTGAATTATAAAAAAGTTTTAATTAGCAAAAACAACAACATCAACTGCCTCTTTGGTTACTTTTATTTAAAAAGAAATTTCAATTTCCCAACCCTGGAAGCGACATTTTAATATAAAAATTTTTTTTCACCAATGCAAATCTTCATGAGGTATAAAGTGGTTTTATATAAAAAACCATAAAATTTGTGACCATTTTGGTTATTACATGCACTACAATAATGCATGTACAAAAAAAATTTTTTCAATTTCCCATTTTAATTTACAAACAAAAAAAAATAATAATTGGTTTTTAGTAATAATTTTGCGTCGAGAAATAGGAGTAAGCTTTCCAACTCTGGAATCGTATTCCGGATTTTTCTGAAGTTCAATACCACTCTATTTAAGTTCATTTCCAATCCATCAGTCGAAGAACGAATTCTCTAGCTCTTCTTGGGGCTTGGGAAAACTGATTTCACGTACAGACAGACGGACATCGCTCAATCGTCATCGCTATTCATAAGGATCCAGAATATATATACTTTATCGAAGAAATTGCACACGGAATGACAAGCCTATCTATACCATTTCATTTTTGTGTGAAGGGTATAAAAAGAGTTAAATATCAGTGCAAACAGAACATTCCCAAATTAGAAAATGTTATATATTTTTGTTTCAATTTCAATCTAACAGTGGATTATTTGTATAATGAAGTAGTAGTAGTCCAAATGCATGTTCCAAGTGCAAAAGAAAATATCATACGCTAATATATAAAGATTTTGTGACAAAAATCAAAATCGACTTAGAAGCAGCGAAAATCGGGAAAATAGAACACAGTCCATACATTGATGAATATTATAAAGTACGAGCTCTTATTGATCTTTGCTCACATAAAAGTGTTATATCTGAAAAGATAACAAAATTTTCAAGTTGTCCAGTACCGCAATTTCAAACTAGATGGCGGATTTTGTAATAGAATCAAGATTCTGCCAAAGTATATCCTTCAAAATGGGAGCCTCATTTCATTACCAAAGTTGAATTATGCAGATCCAAATTTTTTTTAGTGGTGTGATGACCAAAGGTCGTGGACTCGTTTTTCATCACATATAAAAGGATTCAATTGGCTACACATGCCGAACCATATATTTTATATGATTATAAAGCTATTTTATAATATTAATAAGCTGTGAAATATTTCCATATCAAACTGTATTTGTAACCGCAAGTATACGTACATGTTGATGGTGTGATATTCTTACATATAGAAAATAAGAATAATAAGAATGTACCAATAGCAACGTTATGCAAGCCACAGACTATGCGACGAGCTGTACAACATGATGAAGTAGGTTTTGAGATTGTAAAGTGTTTGGGTCTTGTATTAAGTTGTGTCTCGATTGTAAGAAAGATTAAAAAGATTTGGGGGCAAATTGCAGCACTCGATATCGAACGAAATTTGTATTTAAATTGTATGGAAATTTCGATCGATATCGAAAGCGTTAATTTGGCCCTTGATTTTTTGGCAAGTTGTATAGATAGGTTGTAAAATTTGGGAGCATATTGTACAACTATGTATCATTTTGTGCTAATTTTCAGTGTTCACATAAAAAACGACGCGCACGAATTTAAATTTGCGTCTGAAGTGGAGAATTCACCAGAAATGCGTGATTTTATTGAATTTTATAAAAGTTTGCCGAAACCTTGGAACTTTAAAAATGGAAACTATAAAAATAAAAACGTTAGAAATAAAAGCTACAATAAACTGTTAAACGAACTTAAAAAAAAAATAAAAGTGATTGTAGTCTTGATGATTTGAAAAAGAAAATTGCTCCAAAACCTCATCGCGCACATACACGTACGCTACGATGACCGAATGTCATATTTACTCAAAAAAACTTTCTATGAATTGAAGTTTTTATACCCTTCACAAAAAAGTAATAATGTAATTTCTTCGATATTCACATGGGACCCCATAAAGTATATATATATGTGCCATAAAGTTTTTTGGCACATTCAGTATTTTATAGTACATGTTATAACTACAATTGTTAAAAATTTCAAGCTTTTCTTAAATAAAATCTCGTGAAGATTTGCATTTGTCAAAAAACAATTTTTTTTTATTAAAATTTCGCTTCCAGGGGTGGGAAATCGAAATTTTTTTTACATAAAAGTAACCAAAAAGGCAATTGACGCTGTTTTTTTTTGCTAACTAAAAAGAATTTTATGTTTTAAGAAGCACAATATTGGTATCAGAAATTTCAAAAAAAAAAAAAAAAATCAAAATTTAGAATCCAGGGTTGGACAAGTGCAATATGTTATAGTTCATGAAGGTGACCGAAATGGTTAAAAATTGTTAATTTTTCTTATATAACACTACTTTATACCTCATGAAAATTTGCATTGGTAAAAACAAACAAAAAAATTAAAATTTCACTACCAGGGTTAGGAAATTGAAATTTTTTTTGTTACATGCAATATTTTGTAGTACAAATGGTTTAAAATGTTAAAAAAATAAAAATTCGGTTCCAGGGTTGAAAAATTGAAATTTTTTGGTTCATAAAAGTACCCACATAAATTCAAAACTTTGTTTCTTTAGTGAATTAAACCTATTTTATACTTCAGGAAGAATTAAAACAATTATACTAAATCTTAAAATATAACAAACTAACACAGATTTAAAACTAATTAAAAGGAAATTACACCATCTTAAAATAGGCACACAAAATTTTATTTCAACTCACGATTTTGAGGAACTTATGAAAAACCAGAGCGGAAGAGCCAAATATTTAACAGAAAACAAAAATGAAAGACAAATTAAATATATTAAAGCAAAGAAGGACCAACACTTAATCCACAATAGTGTGAAAATAGAACAGCAATACAAATCCCTTGGAAAACCAATGGCTTCTGTCTTTGAGGAAAAAAATTTTTTTACCCATTGATAGACAAAATTTTTTACCACTGGAGATTATAGCGGATGTTGAGGAGTGTATACCAGTGATGTCAGCGTCATACACAATTGTGGAAGCAAAACTCACATGTACGCTTACGCTCTTTTATTTTGAGAGCGTAAAATATAATTGTTTACTGAAAAACACTCTCATTCAGCGGGAAGTATCGCAAATCCTGTTTTGAGGCCTCTAAACAGAAATAATATATTTATATAAATATATATATACAATACATATAAGAGGTTTGAAATAAGTTGGATCCACCATATGTAGGTACATCTTTTCGAAAATTTCTTAAAGTAGCTTTTAAATTAATTCATAAGTAAGACTTTTTGTAAAAATTGTTTCTCTTGTATATAAACTAACCAAATGTTCAGCTTAAAAATGGAGAAACATTTTAAAATTAAATATCTGAGCACTTGGCAATTTTCGAAACCCTTTTTTACAACTTATAAAATTAGAAGATATTATTGGTAAATAAAAGGATACCCTTAGAAAAGGCCACTAGTTAGGCCTCGCAACCGCACATTTCTCCCGCTGGGAATGTAAGAGATAAGAGTGATCTTACCAACACAATCACATTTGACATCACTGGTGTATACAAAAACTATATGACAACATAATTGAAGTAAAGGAGATGATAAGGATCAGTCTGGCAAATATGGTAGCATTTTTGAAAAGAAATACAAACACGTAAAAAAGTTATATTCGACCGGGTCGAATCTTAAATACACTCCAAATATTTAGTAAGTAAATTTAAAATGTTTAACTTGGTGGGACAGAGTTGATTTATATAATATCGTACGTAAACGCCCACTAAAGGGGGGCGGATTCAATAAATAAACTATCACGTTTTCCACAGACGAACGTATAGGCATTGCTACACCGTCTTAGACTTCATCACTGATCAAGAATAAATATACTTTATGGGGCCCAATTCTCGTTGGAGGGTGTTAAAACTGTATTTTGGCAGGGTCGCTCTGGCAAGGGCTGTGGGGGAGACATTTCACCTTTGTGTTATTTATTAGTCGTTCAGCTAAAGACTCCTGCTCATTCTTTATTTTGACATGTAAATAAAATACATAAACAATAATTTGTAGAGATGCCATATACTATAAATATTATAGTATATAACATCTCCCTTTCAAAGATCTTTTTGAAATTATGAGGAGTGTACATACGTATGTATGTGTAAGTACAAAACATTCCAATATTACAATTCAATTAAACAATTCATTCTACTCTCTTACGAAGCCACTTTGAATTCCTGCGAAGTGTAGTGCCATCTTCAAGTTCAATCCAATACGATCTGGGGGTTCCATGGACATCGGCTATAAATCCTTTCGTCCATACCTTTCCGTCTTGATACCATATCTTTTCCCCTTTGGAGAAATCTTGCATGTGCTTTGCTGTTTTATCATAATATTTCTTCGATTGTAGCTGTTTTCTTCTTATGTTGTCTGAAATGTTTGGTATTAGATGTGGTTCAAGCAATTTGTTGCTTATTGGTAGTAATGTTCGAGTTTTTCTACTCATAAGCAGCTCTACTGGAGAAGAAACAGATTCTTTTAGAGGAGTGTTTCTATATTCTAGGAGTGCAAGCCATAAGTTTCCCTTATTCTGTGCTGTTTTCTTAATAATGTTTTTTGCGATCCCGACAAATCTTTCTGCGAATCCATTTGCTTGAGAATATCCAGGGCTGGTTGTAGTAAGTTTTGTCCCAATTTCTTTGCAAAATCTTCGAAATTCATATGAGTTAAAGGGCATGTCATCCGAGATAATTCCTACAGGAATACCGTGATTGGAAAAACATACTTTTAGATGTTTGATACATTCTTTTGCTGTTTTATTTGATATTGGTATTATGTCCAAAAATTTAGAATAGAAATCTGCAACGATTAGATAGCTGTTTGATAAATATTCACAAATATCCATTGCAATTTTATTGAACGGCAGTAATGGTATTTCATGGGAAAGCATTGGTTCCTTTATATTAGAGTTGCGATTCTTTTGGCAAGTCAGGCATTTTACAATTTCATTCTCGATATCAACGTCCATTTTCGGCCAATACACTAAGCTACGTGCTCTCCTTTTTGTTTTTTCTATGCCCAAGTGCGATATATGAAGCTGATTTAGAATTTCCTTTTGCTGCGATTGTGGAACGATTAGTCTATTATTTAAAAACAGTAAATCATTATCAATAAATATGTTGGTACGATTTTTCCAAAAAAGTTTTAACTCATCACGAAGGCCAGAAATATTTTTAGGCCATCCATTTAAAACCATATTTTTTAGTTCAAGTAGACCTTTATCTGATTCTATGGCGGATTTAATCCTCATAAGCCTCTCATCTGCAATGTTTACAGTATGCACAAACTCGTTTAGATCTTCAATTTCAGATGATTTTTCATCTTTATTAAAATATCGAGATAGTAAGTCTGCCAAATATAGATATTTACCGGGAACGTAAGTCAATTTTAAATTGTATTTCATTAACGACAATTTCATCCGCTGAAGTCTAGCTGAGGGAATGTTACAGAATTGTTTTTTCATGATGTCAATGAGTGGTTTGTGATCCGTTCTAATGGTTACCATACGCCCATACACATAGTAATGGAATTTTCGGCAAGCAAATACAACAGCTAGAAATTCCTTTTCTATTTGTGCGTAGTTTATTTCCGTTTCAGTGAGACTTCTTGAGGCAAATGAAATGGGTTTTCCGTTTTGCATCAAACAACATCCGATACCATATTTGGAAGCATCTGTTTCAACAGTGATTTCTTTAGTTTCATCAAAAATAGCCAAAGTTGGCGCGTTAGCTATAATGGATTTAATTTTATTTAAGCAAATGTTATGCGGATCTTGCCACTCGAAATGCACATTATTTTTCAGCAAATCACGCAGAGGTTTCGAAATTTCTGAAAGTTTTGGCACATAATCTCGGATGTAGTTAATCATTCCCAACAGCTTTTGTAAGTCTTTTTTAGTTTTAGGTGGATTTATCTTCATAATGGCAGTGACTCGGCCTGGATCGCATCTTATACCTTCATGTGAAATTATTTTTCCTAAATATTTGACTTCGGTTACTTTGTACTGAATTTTATCGATATTAAACTTTATATTCAACTTACGTGCACGCTCTATTACTTGCATTAGTGTATTGTCATGTTCTTCAGCTGTATCAGCTACAATAAGTATATCGTCAATAAATACTATAACATTTGGGATGTCATAAAAATTACGTTCATTGTATTTCTGGAAGACTTCAGGTCCAATTTTTATTCCATATGGTAACCTTCTGAAACGGTAACAACCAAACGGTGTGCTAAAAGCACAAAGCTCACTAGCTTTTGGGCTCAATGCAACTTGCCAAAATCCTTCTTTAAGGTCTAAAACTGAAAAGTACCTTTTGTTAGCAATCCTCGCCGCAATTGATTCAAAAGTGGGTATGGTATAATTCTCTAGCAGGATATCAGCATTTAAATCTTGAGGGTCAATGCACAAACGAAGCTGACCCGACTTTTTCTCCACAATTACTAAATTTGACGCTCTTTCTACTGGACCATCTATTTGTTCAATAATGCCTCTCTCAACCATATTTTGCAACTCCTCTTTAACTCGAGCACTAAGGGATAATGGAATTCTTCTAGCAGGCTTAACTACAGGGATAGAATTTGATTTAACTTTAATGTCTAAGTCATTGACAAAGCAACCCAAACCTTGGAATACATCCATATTTGATTTAATAAACATTTCTTTATCCGAACGATTTACCGAATGAATTCGTTTAATGAGTTCCAATTTCTCGCACGCAGTTAATCCTAGTAACGGTTCAAATGGTGTATCAATAATGTAAAATCTTAATGTAGTAACTTCATTTCTACACATCACTACGCAACTCAAAACGCCCTTAAAATCCAAATCATTGCCGCTGTAACTTTTAGGAGGGAAGCCGCTTTTTTCTAAACGTGCGTCTTTTATATATTTTAAATAACGTAGTGGCAAATCATTGACATCTGCTCCAGTATCTAATTTAAAGTTAATCAAGCAGTTATTGACACGTATTTTTTCATACCACCTTTTCCTAACATTCGTAGTATTAATGTTGTGCAAAAAAAAATCATCGTTCTCTCTTTCTAAATCGTTTTCTCTGATTTCACGAACTTTTCGAGAGTAACAAGCCACACTAAAGTGATTGAGTCGTCCGCAATTATTGCATTTTTTTCCAAACGCGGGGCATTTTTTATATTCATGTATGCCTTTACAAAATTTGCAGTAATTGCGATTTTCTGTTTGTCTGTTTCTATCATTATTAAGTGAATTTTGATTATACCTGCTGCTGAAAGAAATATTTTTGTTTTCTTCTCTCCAGTTATTCTTTTTATATTGCAAAGCATCAACTGCAGTTGAAAAACTTTGTTGTTTTTGCATATCGTTTGCATGTTTATCAGCTAATTCTGACGCACGTGCAATTTCAATTGCTTTTTTCAATGTTAAATCAGAAGTTTCCAAGAGTTTTTTCCTCAGTTTTGGACAGTTCGTACCAATAACTATGTTATCTCGTATCATACGGTCCGAGTCAGCAAATCCACAAGTTTTAACTAGTTTTCTTAAATCCAGCAAATATGTATCAAAAGACTCACCATCTTGTTGCTTTCTGGAATTAAATTTAAATGCCTCATATACTTCATTTTTCTTCGGCGTACAATATGTTTCAAAAGCTTCCACCACGTCCTTGTATTTCTTTCTCTGCTCATCGGATAACCCAAATGTACTAAATATTTCAATTGCTTCTGCACCACATGCATTGAAAAAAATACCAATTTTTTGCGACTCTCTACGGTCATCGAGTTCAATAGCTATCGCATAGACATCAAAGTTCTGTTTAAAAACCCGCCAGTTTTCCGAAACATTCCCATCGAAACTTAAGGGATCCGGCCTGCGGGCATCAATTGGGTTGAACGTATTTCTTTCTGTAGCCATTTCAAATTCGTCAGAGCATTCATGAGAACTTTCTTCTCCAGGGTCACTTTCCTTTTTTGTAGTTGCTCTTGTATTAACCATTTAATTAAACCGGCTGCGCCATGTGTTATTTATTAGTCGTTCAGCTAAAGACTCCTGCTCATTCTTTATTTTGACATGTAAATAAAATACATAAACAATACTTTGTAGAGATGCCATATACTATAAATATTATAGTATATAACAACCTTTGTCACAAAACTCTAAAAATATATGTTTGGGATAATTATATACAAATTTAAAATTTTTTTTATAGGATCATTAAGGTGCCTGGTAGGGCAGAGTACTACCAGGTTACGTCTCAGCTTCGTAATTGAAGCTTAAAAATTTTATTTTTAAGGAATGTAGGCTTAAGTAAAACAATTTTTTTAAATTTTTACACAATTTTTGCATATAATAACGGCCACTAAAGAGGGCGGGGTTCAAAAATAGTTGTTTCTTATTTTATGGCTTGGACCTTCTTTGATATAAAAATATATCATTTGCTTCACAAAATTACAAAAAAAGCTTTAAAAATTATGTTGTTTTTTTTAGGAGTTGGTTTGGTTCTTCTTAGGCGAACTTTTTTCCGCTATCCTTCAAGATATATTTATACCAAAATTTGAACAGTTTAGCTCTTTTCGTTTGGGCTGAATCGTGATTTCCACAGACGGACGGACGAACATGCTCAGATCTTAGATTTATAATATATGTATATGCTTTAAGTAGGTTTGAGCAATAAATCAAAATGATATTATCGGTTACTTTTATATTTAAGAAAACGTTTAAATTTTTCGGCTAGAAAGGTAAATGTTTGGCTTTTCTAATATCTAATACCAATGAACGTCTCCCAAAAATATTATATATATTTAATTTACAAACAAACAAAAAATCCGTTTCATGTACCCCAAAAAGTTCTAATTGTCCAACCGTGGAATCGTCTTTTAGATTTTGTTGGTTTATATATCAGTTTACTTCTTTCTGATATATAAAGTAGGTATAATTCATCATAAAAATCAAAAATAACATATAATATGGCTGCTTTTATGAATCAGAAAATGTCGATTTTCCAACCCTGGAACCGAATTTTAAATTTTTTAATACTAATTTAGTTTTTCCTGGTATATAAAATAGGTTTAATTAGCAAAAGAAAGTCAATTGCCTTTTTCTTTAATTTTATGCAGAATAAATATTTCAATTTCCCAACCCTGGAAACGAAATTAAAATTTTTTTACCAATGCAACTCTTAATGGGGCATGAAATAGTTTTATTTAAGAAAAACTTATAATTTGTAACCATTTAGGTAATTTTTATGTACCACAATATATTGCAGTTATCCAACTCTGGAATCTAAATTTTGATTTTTTTTAATTTTTGATACCAATTTTGTTTTTCTGAACTAAAAAATAGTTTTAATTAGTAAAAAAACAACGTCAATTGCCTTTTTGGTTACTTTTATGTATAAAAAAAAGTTTCAATTTCCCAACCCTGGAAGCGATATTTAAATTTTTTAAAATTGTCTTTATCAATGCAAATCTTCATGAGGTAAAAAGTAGTTGTGTTTAAGAAAAACTCGAATTTTGCAACCATTTTGTTTATTACATGTACTAAAACATATTACGTAGTAATAATTTTAACGAACATTTTATATTGCTATATTAAATTTGAATTAAGATTCTATAGGCTAATTGTTCGAAATTTTAATTTAAATCTCAGAAAGACATGGAAAATATTCCAAGGCACAAAGGCAAGTCAACATCAGTTTTATTCAACTTACACAGCAGAGCAGAACAGCTGTTTTCGAAAGACGCAACCCTTTCATCATCAGTGCCAGAAAATCACGATTTTTCTTGATTTTGTTCAGCACGCAAATTTTTGTTCATTGTAAAGATTAAAGAAAAATTCAATGATGATTAAAAATCATTTCATTCTGATGTATACATCAAATTCTGATTATGAGTAAAATTAACAAAAGCATTTTATGAGCAAGATCGCACAGGCAAGAGAAGGACTTGCAGTAAATTCATCGTGTCCAAACGCTCTTATTCTCATTAATTCACACAACATGTTTGAACCGACCGTCTGTGTGACTTGAGCAATATGATATACGAACAATGCAAACAACATAACCAATTCAACACTGATACATGAGTGGAGGTACAGGTTTAGTATTTATTTGAATTTGTTCATCAAAAACAAAGTTAAAGGGAATACACAGGGCATACTGATACAGGTAGGAGCGGTTTTACAAAAATAAAAACCTACATGTATTTTGTTTTTGTGAATTCTAATTCAAACGTCACAATTAATTGTGTAGAGCAAAGCAAAATGAAAAAGTACAAAAACAAAATATACATGTTTGTTTTTACATTTTTTGTATGTATGTAAATATGTAAAGAAATTTTGACGTTTGTATTATAATTTCTCCCAAAAACAAAATAACCGTATGGGCTATCGCTCCTACCTGTATCAGTGTGCCCTGGGGAATACACATGGGCAAATGCACGGTGGTTTATGGGACTTTTTTCTTTACAAAATTGAAACAAATGAGAATGTGTGCACAAGTTTGATCAGTTGTTTGTTTTTTATTGTAAAACATGTGCCCGATTAAGAGAACAAATTTAGTTGAATTACATACGCCGAAATACACATGCAAATATGACAAAAGGGAAAAAATTTTTTTTATGTCAAATTTCGAAGAAAGTTTACACCTTATCGCCTCGGCGTAAGGAAAAAAATATAATACGGTCCATATTAAGTGAAATAATTATGAAAAACGAATAAGTACTGGAGGACTACTTATGCTGCAGAAAATTTGTGCTTCTCAATATTAGCTTAATAAGAAATACAAATTAAATAACACAAAAACACCACTGTAAAGGAGAACAAATAAAAATAAACAAAAATAATAATAAATATTATTTGAAATATCGAACTGCAAATAAAAATAATATTTTTTTAAAAAAATTTCCTATTTTGTCATAAACAACGCGAATGGACATCATAAACCACTGTAAATTAAAATAAAAGCGTGCCTTTGTTGATAGGAATGAACAAATTCATACACAATGATTTCTTGCTTTTTGTACTTTAATGTTGATCAAATTTTTGAGCGTTGAGCGGAATAGACAAGTGCACAAGTTCACAAGTTTGATTCGACCTATGATGAAAATAAGCAAGTGTTCAACTTGCATGTGGTTCGATTGCCTTATAATGAACTACGCATATAAAAGCTTGAGCAAATTTGATTAATGTTTTTATTCCTAGCTTAAAAAAGATTATTGTTGTGAGTAAGCCGATGTGTTTAGCATCAGAACCAGCAAAGAGGAATATGTTCGGTTGATTTAAAATCAACAACAAAAGAGTGTGCGGGCAAGTTTGATCATTTGCAAATAAAAGACAAGTTTTTTGTGCCTTTGTTATTGTTGAACGGTTTTTTAATCAACAAGTGAAGTTCTCTGATCAGTGCTCATGTGTATTGTGTTTGTCACCACTTATTAGGTGGCTTAGTTGAATGCGATAACAGTTCCTATTTACACAAATTTTATTGTGAAAAAGAATACGGCAACTGTATCAACCTGATGTTAACATGTTATTGTTATAATACCCGTGTTACCGTTTGATTATTTTTCTTCATGTCCCATTTTTCTGAATTTTTTGTTCCATCATACCTAAGTCAAACTTTTTTGGTTTGAATTTTATACTTAAGTACATGTGAACGTTTTTCCAATTTTTATTATTGGGTAGCTCAAGCCATAGCTTAAATTTGTATGTAGTAATAATTTTAACGAACATTTTATATTGCTATATTAAATTTGAATTAAGATTCTATAGGCTAATTGTTCGAAATTTTAATTTAAATCTCAGAAAGACATGAAAAATATTCCAAGGCACAAAGGCAAGTCAACATCAGTTTTATTCAACTTACACAGCAGAGCAGAACAGCTGTTTTCGAAAGACGCAACCCTTTCATCATCAGTGCTCATGTGTATTGTGTTTGTCACCACTTATTAGGTGGCTTAGTTGAATTTGATAACAGTTCCTATTTACACAAATTTTATTGTGAAAAAGAATCCGAGAACTGTATCAACCTGATGTTAACATGTTATTGTTATAATACCCGTGTTACCGTTTGATTATTTTTCTTCATGTCCCATTTTTCTGAATTTTTTGTTCCATCATACCTAAGTCAAACTTTTTTGGTTTGAATTTTATACTTAAGTACATGTGAACGTTTTTCCAATTTTTATTATTGGGTAGCTCAAGCCATAGCTTAAATTTGTATGTAGTAATAATTTAATGTTAACATCAGGTTGATACAGTTCCCGTATTCTTTTTCACAATAAAATTTGTGTAAATAGGAACTGTTATCACATTCAACTAAGCCACCTAATAAGTGGTGACAAACACAATACACATGAGCACTGATTATGAAAGGGTTGCGTCTTTCGAAAACAGCTGTTCTGCTCTGCTGTGTAAGTTGAATAAAACTGATGTTGACTTGCCTTTGTGCCTTGGAATATTTTTCATGTCTTTCTGAGATTTAAATTAAAATTTCGAACAATTAGCCTATAGAATCTTAATTCAAATTTAATAAAACATATTACATCTACCAGCAAAAATTGAATCTTTCCAACCCTGGAAACGACATTTAATTTTTTTTTTGTATTTTTATCAGTGCAGCGATTTTTGAGTTATAAAGTAGTTTTATTTAAGAAAAATTGCAAATTTTTTACCATTTTGGTCAATCTCATGTACCATAAAATATTGCACTTGTCCATCCCTGGGTTCGAAATTTAATTTTTTTTTTTTGATACCAATTTTGTTCTTGCCTGTTTGATTACTTTCATGTATAAAAAAAATTCAATTTCCCACTTCTGGAAGCAAAATTTAAAAAAAAAAATTTTTTTTTGGCCAATGCAAATCTTCATGACGTATAAAGAGGTTTTGTTAAAGAAAAACTTAAAATGTTTAAAAATTTTAGTTACTACATGTACTACAAAATACGGAATGGGCCAAAAAAAAATATTTTAATTTTCCATCTCTGGAAATTTTTATACCCTCCAAAAAAGAATTTGGAGGGTATATTCACTTTGTCATTCCGTTTGTAACGCATCGAAATATCCATCTCAGACCCCATAAAGTATATATATTCTTGATCAGTGATGAAATCTAAGACGAACTGAGCATGTCCGTCCGTCTGTGGAAATCGCGATTCATTCCAAACGAAAAGAGCTAGACTCTTGAAATTTGGCATAAATATATTTTATAGCTTAGAGCAGGTTAGGTTCGAAGATGGGCTAAATCGGGCAAGAGGGAAAAAAGTTCCCCTAAGAAGAACTATACCAACCCAGAAAAAACAACATAATTTTTAAAGTTTTTTGGTTATTTTGTTAAGCAAATGATATATTTTTATGTCAAATACGGTCCAACGCCTTAAACTTGGAGCCAATTAATAAAATAAAAACATTTTTTGACCCCGCCCACTTCAGTGGGCGTTATTATAGGCAAAAATAGCATAAAAATTTAACAAATTGTTTTACTTAAGCCTACATTCCTTAAAAATAACACTTTTAAGCTTTAATGACGAAGCTGAGACGAAACCTGGTACTACTCTGCCCTACCCCCTCCTTCCCCTTCGCCACCTAAATGACCCTACCAAAAAAAAATTTTTTTTTTTAATTTTGTATATAATCATCCCAAGCATTTATCTTTAGAGTTTTATGACTGCCTGTTGCTGCCCTACCCCATCCTCCCACTTTGCCCGCTAAATGACCCTATTAAAAATAAATAAAATTTTTTTTTAATTTTGTGTATAATCATCCCAAGCATTTATTTTTAGAGTTTTATGTCTACCTGTTTCTGCCCTACCCCCTCTCCCCCTTTGCCCTCTAAATGACCCTATCAAAAAAAAGAAATTTTAATTTTGTATATAATTATCACAAGCATTTATTTTTAGAGTTTTATGACAAATGTTTCCCCCACAGCCCTTGCTAGAGCGACCCCGCCAAAATACAGTTTTTATACCCCCCAAAGAGAATTGTGATGAAGTCTAAGACGATTTAGCAATGCCCATACGTTCGTCTGTGGAAAACATGATATTGTATATATTTGAACCCCGCCCCCTTTAGTGGGCGTTGACGTACGATAATATATAAAGGAACTCTGTCCCACCGAGTAAAACATTTCAAATTCACTTACTAAATATTTGGAGGGTATTTAAGATTCGACCCGGTCGAATATAACGTTTTTACTTGTTTTTATTTTTTTAGTTTTTAATAGACCATTGAGGCTTCCCAAAGCAAGAAATAGGTTTAATTTACAAACATTAAAAGAAATAATTGATTTTTGGTATAAATTTTGCGTCGAGAAATAGGTGTAAGCTTCCCAGCTCTGGAACCATACTTCGGATCTATTTAATTTCATTTCCAATCCAACGGTCCAAGAACGAAGTCTCTGGCTCTTCTGGGGGCTTGGGAAAACCGATTTCACGTACAGACGGACGGACAGACGGACATCGCTCAATCGTCATCGCTATTCATAAGGATCCATAATATATATACTTTATGGGGTCCCATGTGAATATCGAAGAAATTACACACGGAACTACAAACATATGTATATATATTCACTTTTTTTGAAGGGTATAACAAGTAAAAGTGCTATATTCGGCTGCGCCGAATCTTAAATACCCTTCACAGATGTAATTATTTTTTCTTTCTTGTTAAAAAGGAAAGTAGGTATAATTAAAAAATCAAAATGATGCTATCGGTTACTTTTATATTTAAGAAAACTTTAAAATTTTTCGGCTAGGACGCTAAATCTTTGGCTATTCTTATTTGTAATACCTCTGAACGTCTTTCAAAAATATTAAATATTTTTAATTTACAAATAAAAAGAAAAATTCCGTTTCAAGTTCTAATTGTCCAACCGTATAATCGTCTTTTAAATTTTTTTGGTTTTTGATGCCAATTTATTTCTTCGTGATATATGTATGAAGTAGGTATAATTTATTATAAAAATCAAAAATAGCAAATTATATGGTTATATTTATGAATAACAAAATTGTGATATTCCAACCCTGAAACCGAATTTTTAATTTTTATAATTTTTAATACTAATTTAACTCTTAGGTTTAATTACTAAAAAAAAAGTGGGAACTTACGAGTATATGGTTACTTTTATGTACCAAAAAAAATTCGGTTTTCCAATCTTGAAGTGTAAAAGATGTTTAATTCACTAAAAACTATGTACCAGAAATACTTCGATTTTCCAGCTCAGGAAGCGAATTTTTATTTTTTCACCAATGCAATTCTTTGTAAGGTGTAACATAGTTTTACTTGAAGAAAAAACAAAATTTTTTAACTTTTCGTTCGCTTTCATGTTCCATAAAATATATAATTTGTCCACCCCTGGAATCGAAATTTTGATTTTTTAATATTTTAATACCAATTTTGTTCTTCCTGAATTATAAAATAGTTTTAATTAGCAAAAACAACAATGTTAATTGCCTCTTTGGTTATTTTCATGCATAAAAAATATTTCAATTTCCCAACTCTGGAAACGAAATTTTAATTTATTTTGTTTTTACAAACGCAACTCTTAATGAGGGATGAAATAGTTTTAGTTAAGAAAAAGTTGAAATTTGTAACCATTTTGGTCACATTCATGTACCACAAAATATTGCAGTTATCCAACCCTGGAATGCCTCCACGCTGCGTGGTCATCTTGTCGCGATGTGAAGGCTTAGGTCTAGTTGATCGGTGTGTACTGGCGGGGGCAGCTGTTATCAGTAGCCCCTGGTAGGGTCACCCATGCCAGAGTGGCCAACAACTAAGTACCGTCCAAGAAACACCCCCCCCCCCCCCCCCCCCGGACTCGATAGCGTCTGTTTTTCCCCATGGGGCGGCTATCGAGTCAGTCCGTTTCTCGGTCCAAGGGACCATGTCCAAATCCATCAGCGTCTGTATCCCATTTTGGGCGGCTGATGGTCTGCGTCTGCATCCAGGTGGGTCGGCAGCTTTTTAACCTGGCAGTAGGTATAAAATGCAACCTCAAACCCACCAAAAATGAAAAAGAAAAAGCCAAGCCCCACGTACCCGGTTAGGGGCTTAATAATCTCCGGGGACCGTATTCCCGCGGCGCAAGTAGCAGGCCGCGGTGAATCGAAAGCTACTGCTGCTCAGGCTGGCAGGGTGTCCACATCAGGCCCGACCAGTCTGCGGACCAGAGTGGCGAGCCGTGGTATTTTTACCGGCGGCGGCTGAGAAGGTAAAATGGTCGGCGGCGGCGGCTAAAACGACTGCGCCGTACGTTAACCGGCTGGAACAAATTTTATCGGCTGCGCCGCACTTTTATAGATTTTCTTTTCGATTTATACCAAGTATTTTTTAAGTAAATAAACAAAACCCTATTTTTTTAACATACTTATAAAAGCAAAACATCATATATATTTGTTATTTTCCTTAAATATTATTAAATAAAAAGTTCGGTTTTGTACATAAACTTATGTTTTGTTTTATTAACCCTAAAATTGATTATATGTTCAGTTTTTCAAAATACAAAAATAAAAATAAAAAATTTACGTATTTTACGTAAATGCAACACATTATTTGAGCTTAAGGTTTTGCGAATATTTATTTTATTAATACAGTGTATGTCCCTTGCACGCTATATATTTATTTTATTAATAAAATAAAATATAAAATTTATTATTTGACATATTGATGGTTAATCATAAGCATTTTATTGGTGCTTTACCAAATCGTCAGTAGACTGCCATAGTTTTAGAAGATACAACCTCTTGTCTTATGCACAGACTTTCAAAAACTATTTGAGAATTTACAAATGATTTTCAAAAATCACATTGGAATAAGAATAGTAATAGGCTTTGAAACTTTTCAAAACGATGGTTGAAGTCTACTGACGATTTGGTAAAGCACCAATGACATGAATATAGAATGAATATACATTTAATTTAAAATAAATATTTTAAAAACCTTAAGCTCAAATAAAATACAGTGTAACCTCGGTTAACGCAACCCTCGATATACGCAATAACTATTGGTTGCGATAAACGAGGTTGCACTGTATATACAAGAATACAGAATTCACCGTTTTAAAATAATTTTTTATGGATGCCATTTCTTTTGTAATGTGTGTCTTTATTTTGTGTTTGGAGTTTTCCCTGTAGCCCTTTATTTATTTTATACTGCTGAAGGGTTCCAGCTCGACACTAGGCGTTCAAAGGAATGAAGAAATATTTGAGACTTAAAATAAACTAGGCAGGAGTGTGCCGGATTACGTTAAAAAATCAAGTCTGTTTTATTTAAATTTTTCTTTGGCTTATATACTAGTTTTACAAATTTAACTTAGCCCTTCTAACTTATTTTAATATTATTAAATATATTATTCCTCTCGTTCACATTTATGAAAATGTGAAAGGATTCGAATTACTTCTGTTTACTGATCAATCATAGATAATTGCATTGGAATGCACTCAATTTATTTAAACACTTGAATTAGTGTCACTCAAAATATTCTGATTGATCAGCGTTTTGTAGTTTCATTACCAATTTGATATTGGTGAGAAAGAATAGTGTTTGTGTGTTACACTTTGTAAAATACACTACAAATCAGCGGTATGCATTGTACATTAGTGAAGCACACTACACTTTTTATTAATTAATGCAATACTTCAAACAATTACAGATGCATTCGATGAAACAATTTCAGAAGAAACCATGAAAACACTATTCACACTCACTATACATATATTGAATCGAAAATTAAAAATTAACTAAATTAACGCGGCAAATCACTAACATGTTAACCAAAACGATGCCACAAAAAGAATAAAATGTCACGAAAATATGTTACTAGGCGCGACAACTTACAATAAATTATAACGGAATAACACCAGGAATAGCAATTATTATTGTTTCTATTTTCATTTTGTATTAAAGATACGTGCATCTCTAAAACAAAAACGCCTTCCTGCTGTGATTATATAAAAAACTCTATATAAAATATATGTTGTTTAGGTTTTTTATATGAAGTTTGACAATCGCAGTAGAAAAATAGTTAGCCGTTGACTTTCGCAGACTTTTTGTGTGGTAAATTAACAAAAGAAAATGAAGAAATCGGCTGAGCCGGCAAAAACGGCTGGTAAAGCCGCCGAAGAACAGCCGATGGAAACGGCGGCGGCGCGGCTCATGAAAAATCGTCGGCGGGTCGGCTAGCCGCCAGCCGCGCCTATGCGGCTCGCCTCTCTGCTGCGGACTACTGACGTGGTGGGCAATCAGCCTGGATTAACCGGGTTGATTGCTGTTGAGAAAGGGGCAAAACACCCGGCAACGGGTGGCTGCCCTAGCACTAGCAGCGAGGTACCTCTGTCTTTCGCTCCAAGTACCTCAAAAGCTGCTCAGGTTCTTACCGGTAAAACGGTAAAACCCCCTTCTTCGGGTGCGAAGGGAATGGAAAGGCCTAAGCCGTCCAAACCCGTTGCCTCCAAAGCGCACATTGCGCAGGAAAAGGCAAAGAGGATTACTTCTAGCCACAGTACTGTGTCACCCACTGCCAATCCCGGCAAAAACATCAATAATCCTTCGCGCAAAAATGCATCACACAGGGCCAATGATGCGAGGCGCTCCGCCTTGAAAACCATTTCGCACCTCGGTGCGATCCCGGCTGACCAGCTTTCTGAAAATCAGGCAGCCTCTCTAAAGTGGGCAGAGGATCATGTGTCGAGGCTGCAAATAAACTCCTCCCCCGCACCTGCCACGGTTGCGGCGCCTAAAAGGCAACGTTTGGAACAGGAGAACGATGCAGCTAGGACTTCTAGGGCAAAACGTCCTAAGAACATCCCTTCGAAAGGCACCTTTAGTGAGATCGCCAAAGGCAAGCTCATAAGGGCCATAATCGATAGGGATGTATCAGACGGTGCCATTTCCCATGCCACATGGGACTTGGTCAACCAAAAAAAAAAAAAACTGGCGGGACTGTTCTGGAAGATCCGCAAAGAGAATCCGGGACCGCCGCCTCAATGCGTCGATGCTGGCTGGCTCCAGCACGGCGTTAAATTGATGGCCTGCACGGATGAACGCTCAGCGTCTCTGTTGAAGAAGGCCATCGAAGCTATTGGCGAGGTGTGGGAAGGCTCTAGGCTGGATGTGGTTTCCTTGGAAGACATACCCAGAAGACCAAGAGCCTTGACCATAGTTCCTGCTGAACCTTCTTCCCCGAAGGAGATCCTTAAGGACTGCAACCCGGATCTACCCACCCATGACTGGAAGGTAGCTAAGGTGAATGCACCCGAGAGGTCTAGAAGGGAGGTGGTTCTGATTCTTAACAAAGAATCTTTGGCACCGATCCGTAAGAGGGGCAACAAAATCTTCTACTGTTTCAGTACGATTCTGTTGCGCCTCTACCGGACCGATGTCAAGAAGAACCGCAACCGAGGGGATGATGCTGCCAACGGCGGTGTTGACTGCGCTGCTGCTGGTGTGTCGGACGTAGCTTCATACGGGCAAGAGGACACCCACTCAGTCTCAGACATGGTGGGTGGCTTCTTTGAACGAATGGCAGTCGCGGATGAGGACACTGACGCCCTCTTGGAATCCAGCCAAGAGGACGCCAACACCACCGTAATTGCGCCCCATGATGGTGAAGGTGACGCAAATAAACCTTCACCACTCTAAAGCAGGATCTGCTGCGATGCTCCTCCGGGTGGTAGAGAGGAAGGAGGAGCTGGTCATGGTCCAGGAACCCTGTGTCCACCAAGGACGGGTTCATGGACTGACACTAAAGGGATACAAGCTATTGTTTGCCAAAGGCACAGGTAATATTAGATCTTGTATCTTGGCTAAAAACTCTTTGCGTATCTTTATCCTATCTGATTTCAGTGATACTGTAGCAGCTGCTCTGGAGACCCCGTCCGGTACGGTTTGGTTGGTCTCGAGCTATATGGCGCATGACCATGAGGGCAGTCCACCAAATGGCAAGGTGCGTGGCATTGTGCCCAGGGCGATAAGCACGAGGACGCCTATAATAATAAGTGCTGACGCCAATTCACACCACACCTCCTGGGGTAGTAGCGATACTAACGAGCGGGGTGAGTGTCTCTTCGATTTCATATTAAATAATAATCTTGAAATTGTCAACAGAGGTTCAGAACCCACTTTTATTGTGTCTAACCGCAGAGAGGTTTTAGATGTAACATTGGTTAGTGCAGAGCACACCAATCTGGTTAGCGGTTGGAGGGTTGCGGATGACTGCTCCCTATCCAATCATCGCTATATTGACTTTAACATAGAGTTAGGTGTAAGTAGATTTAATCCTATAGTTAACAGAAAGAAGACTGACTGGGAGCTACAGAACAATGTACTCTGCAACTACTTATCGACGTCTCCAACTATTAGAAATATTGGGGACATTGACTCTGCTGTGGAGATTTTAAGTGAATTGTTTCGCTGTGGCACTAATGTGGCTTGCAAACCAACGGTTTGCAGGGGAAGGGCTAAACCACCATGGTGGAGCCCGGAAATTGCACATTCACGAAAAGAATGTCGTAGGCTATTCAATGAGGCTAAACGATCAGGCGACTGGTCGACATACAAAACCTCGCTGAATCGCTTCAAGAATCTTGCCACAAACGCAAAAAGGAGGTCTTGGAGCGCTTTCTGCAGTAATGTGGAGGGTTCATCTGAAACCAACAGGCTGCGTAAGATGCTATCAACCGCCCCGGTTGTACCCAGCTACATACAGCTTGACGACAGACGCAGTCACAACTCCATTGGATATGGATAGACTCCGCTGGGCTGTACACAGCTTCGATCCGTTCAAATCTCCGGGACCAGGTGGAATAATTCCAGCGGATCTACAGAGAAATGCGGACATTGTCCTACCTTGGCTCACGGTAATTTACAGTGAATGCCTTAGGAGGGCATATATACCTATATTTTGGCGTACGTGCAAGGTTGTCTTTATCCCGAAGGGAGGTAAGACGTCACACACCAAGCCTAAAGACTTCAGACCGATAAGTCTTACTTCTTTTTTACTCAAAACTTTAGAAAGGGTAATTGATATTCATCTGAGAATGACCATTCCGAATGAGCTTCTCTCCAAATCACAGCACGCCTACACTAAAGGCAAATCTGTGGAAACGGCACTACATTCTCTAGTGGGCCACATAGAAAAATCTCTTGAGTATAAGGAATTTACTATGGGGGCTTTTCTGGACATAGAAGGTGCTTTCAACTATGTCAACCCTGATTCCATCATCAATGGGATGGTAGCAGTAGGGATTGATGACAATTTATGTCGGTTTGTTAGAAACTTACTAACTTTCAGGGTAGTCAGGGCCTCAATTGGGGATGTCACTGAGTATAGAGCAGTCTATCGGGGCACTCCACAGGGAGGTGTTCTGTCACCTCTGTTGTGGAACCTGACAATTAATTCGCTTTTGCTAAGTCTAGAACGCAGACAGATTATGACTGTCGCGTACGCGGATGACGTAGCGGTAGCGATATCGGGTAAGTTCTTGGATACCATAGCTCAGTGTATGGAGTCTGCGCTGGCTCTGCTGAGAAGGTGGAGTATCAGCTGTGGGCTCGGCATCAACCCAGCCAAGACTGAGCTGGTGCTCTTCACTAGGAGGTACAAGACCGATAGCTTTATACACCCAAAGCTTAACGGCACCTCCTTAAAACTATCTAAAACCGCCAAGTACCTGGGTGTGATTCTGGATAGTAAGCTATCGTGGAATCAGAACATACAGGCGAGAGCAGAAAGGGCCTTAGTGGCTATTTATACATGCAAAATGGCAGTAGGCCTCAAATGGGGTATCAACCCTAAGGGGATCAATTGGATCCTTGAGGGTGTTATTAAACCAGTACTCTTTTACGGGGTATTGGTTTGGTGGAATGCGATGGACAATCAGGCTCATCGCAGGACCTTTGAAAAAGTCTTTCGGGTCGTAGCGAGACTGATGACAGGCGCACTACGATCTACACCAACGGGAGCAATTTTTGCAATGCTAAATTGGCTCCCGGTTGACATTCTGGCCGGACAACTGGCTCTATTCTCTGCGGTCAGGTTGAATACAGTATGTCCATGGACTAGGACTGACTATGGGCATGCTAGGATTTTAAGAGAGCACTCGGAAATCCATGACACATTGACTACTGTGTACCAAGACCCTTCTTTGGTGGACTTTTCCGTTCCGTTGTCGTTGACAGGGAACAGGTGGACAGGCTTTCCTTTCCCGAGGATTCAGTTAGAGTTTTCACTGACGGATCCAAAAGGGGAACAAGAACGGGCGGAGGCTTCTATGTGGAGAACTTCAATGTAAGATCTCCATTCCAGCTCCAGGACGGTTGTACTGTCTTGCAAGCCGAAATCTCTGCTATTACTCGGGCAGCGAGATGGCTAAGGTACTATAGGATATCGAATGATATCTTCATTGCTACCGATAGCAAAGCAGCCACTTCTGCTATTAGTGGTGTGTACAGTACATCAAAAACTGTGGTCGAATGCCGACTGTCTATCAACGAGATAGCGAGACATTCGAGGGTGACACTGGCTTGGCTGCCGGGGCATTCTGGATGTCCAGGCAACCATACTGCGGATGAGATTGCCAGACAAGGGACTGAATTGAACAGTTCAATGATCAGTCACTTCACTGGCATTCCATTAGCGCGATGCAAGTTTCTGATTCATAGCGAATCATACAAACTAGCTCAACTTAGGTGGGAAAGCGTGGCTAACTGTCTCGTGGCAAGAGCCACGTGGCCCCATTACGATTTACGCAAAACACGCGATCTTCTCAAGTTTGACAAGGCGCGCATGCGTCAACTGGTGACTGTTCCTACAGGACACTGTAGTTTTGGGACTCATGCGAGGAGGATGGGTTTAATATACAACGACTATTGCAGAAGCTGCAATGATGAAGAGGAGGAAGAAACTGTCCTCCATCTTCTGTGTCAGTGTCCTGCCCTTGATAATGCAAGGGCAGTGGCGCTGGGCTCCTGATTCCTGTCAGACTTAGACAGCCTGGCAAACATGGAGCTTTCAGGGGTATCATCCTTCCCCAAGGGTACAGGATGGTTTGAAACGGCGGAGGACATCCCTTAGGAGGTCCTCTGCTTAAGGGCATCACAAAGGGACCGAATTGACGTACCCAAGTGGATTGTCCCGCCAGGGATAACGGCCCTCTAACCTAACCTAACCCTGGAATAGAAATTTTGATTTTTTTTAATATTTGATACCAATTTTGTTTTCCCTGAATTAAAAAGTAGTTTTAAATAATAAAAAACCGTCGTATGTTGCCTATTTGGTTACTTTTATATATAAAAAATATTTCAATTTTCCATCTCTGGAAGCGACATTTTAATTTTTTTGTTTTATTTTTATAAGTGCATCAAGAAGAGATGTTTTAAGAAAAATTTTACATTTTTAACCATTTTGGTCACTTTCCTGTACTACAAAATATTGCACTTTTCCAACTCTGGATTCGAATTTTAGATTTTTTTTTGATTTTTGATACCAGTAACCAAAAAGGCAACTGACGTTAAGCATAAAAAAAAATTTCAATTTCCCACCCCTGGAAGCGAGGTTTTAATATAAAAAAAAATTTCACCAACGAATTTTCATTAACGATGTATAAAGGGGTTTTACAAAATACTGCATGTGCCAAAAAAAACTTTTAATTTCCCATCCCTGGAAAAACAATTTTTATTTATTTAGATTTTCATAGACCATTGAAGCTTCCCAAAGCATGAAATAGGTTCAATTTAAAAACAACAGCAAAAATAATTGGTTTTTGGTATTAATTTTGCGTCGAGAAATAGGTGTAAGCTTCCCAGCTCTGGAAATGTATTTGGGATTTTTCTGAATTTCAGTACCACTCATCAATGTAACTTTCTTGCTATCAATTAAGTAAATACGTACGACAAATTCTCAAACATATAATCTCAACGAAATATACTGTTAAGAATTCGTTTCAACTGAAAAAACAACTTCAAGCTATAAACCTGGAAGAGAATGATTTGAAAGTTTATTTTGACGTAGTTTCTCTCTTTACAAACATCCCAATAAGTACAGCCTTACGCAACATAAATTGTAAATGGGACTACTATATTAAAGAAAGCACATCACTTCTACGTTCAAAGTTTTTAGAAAGCCTCAAATTCTGCCTATACGACAACAACTACTTCATATCCGAGAATGACGTATATGGCCATGTCTTCGGCATGCCAATATGAAACCCTCTTTCACCCACAATCGCAGATATCATACTAGACAAATTACTATACGTAGCACTAGCTGAATTAAAACTCCAAAACATTAATATTAAATATATAACCAAATATGTAGATGATATCCTAGCTATCATACACATTGACCACAAGGACAAAATACTAGAAACACTCACCAAATTCCACCCATAAATTAAATTTACCATAGAGAATGAAAAAGACGGCGAATTACCATATCTTGATACGAAATTACATATGTAAGATTGAAAGTAAAATTATATTCGACTGGTATGCAAAAAAAACATCATCCGGTAGAATAATGAACTATAATACTACCCAACCAAAATCACAAATCATAAATACAGCAGTGAATTTTATACAAAAAATTTCAAAAAAAACCAGGATTGATCAAATCCCTTATTAAATCCTACAAACCCACATTAGAAAACAAACAGGACAACCACAACCAAGAAAAATATTTTTTTGGTATAAATATATTCCCGGCCTCACTGACAACAAAACAAATAAAACAACAATAGATAAAAATGATATAAATTTTGCACACAAACCCAATAAAACATTAAGCGTAATATTCAACAAAACAAAAACACCAATAGAAAAACTACAACAAAGTAACGTAGTGTATGAAATACCATACAAAGGCAATAACATAAACAGCTGTAATCTGTTATACATTGGCATAGCAAAAAGAGCTTTGGGAACAAGAGTAAACAAACACAAAAATTATATAAGCAAAAGCAAAGAAAACACGTAATACAAAGATAACATAAGCCAGACTTTGACCACATACGAATATTGGATAAAGTAAGTCTGTGTTTACAGCATGCAAGTCTTATTTTTAAGATTGCTAGTTTATAGCCAAGAGATGAGAAGGGAACTGAAACGAATACACTCTATGATGTACTGTCGATACGTTTTGCTTTCTTATTCGTAACGCACATATTCCTAGACACAACTATGCACAACATATATGTCGCCAACAATAAGACTTTCATTGTGTGAACGCCGAAGATAGTTCAAAGAAGAATATATAACAATCTTAAAATTAAGACTTTCATGGTGTAAACACAGACTAAGCAACACTAAGAAAAGATAAATAACAGAAAGTTTAAGAATTCAACAGAGGATAAACAAAACAATGGAATCAATTATGACACCGATAACTTAAGCGCCAGTTATACATTTGCAATCACATAACATCTGTGATTTGTTTAAATTATTGTGTGTTTGGAAACATATTTAATATTTAAAAAAAACATTTTATATATGTAAGTCACTTCATAAAAACAATTGTCAAAGTATTGCGAAAAATATTTGATACATATATCTCTTTATTTTTATTAAATAGACGGCATAAAACTGACGAAACATCGGGACAAATAGGAAATAAAAATTTAATCTTTATTTATGCACATAAAACACGGTAGGCCAGTAGCTAATTACAGAACAATACGCATATAAGAAAGTCTAAAAATGCACCGATTTTCTTTCTTACATACGAGCTTTCTTATAAAGAAAACACGCATACTTATAAGAAAAATACTTTCTTATATCTGTCATACGCATGTAAGAAAGATATTTTCTTATATACATCAGTAACAGAATTTAAAAAATTTCCAATAGAAATACATATACATATATAATTGAAATAAAACTGTTTAATAATACATACTATAGACGTGCATCAGTGTACTTGTAGTATTTCAAAAACAAGTATACTTGAGTAGATATCATTCCATACAGATAAAATATGAGAACGAGTATAACTAATATTGTCTGCTTTTGTTTTTTCTTACACACTCGACTATAAAACCAGTTTCAGTTGCTTGTGGTTTTCGGTTGAAAAATTCTTCACACTTGTTTCCACTCATCAAATACTTATTGTAACTAGAGTATTTTGGGGGGATTGGTAGTTATTTGTAGTTGACGCAAAGAAGAATGCTCTTTGTATAAACACACATACTTACATTTAATAAACATGCATATAAATGAATATTTGGCGAATAGGAGAAAGAAAATGACAAATTAATTGTAAATTTATGAACTTAGAGAACAAATATATAAAATTTTTTCATGGAATTTTTTAGATTTATTTTTATGGAAAAGTTGCATAAAATTACATACATTTTTAATATTAATAACTTTTAAAAATAAAATTTATAGGTACAAAATGTTAAAAGAAAACATTTTCTTCTTATCAAATTATTTCTTAGAAAATTTTTTTATAGGTATATTATAAAAGTTTTTCCTATAAAATTTTAGCATAATTCATTTATAAAAATAAATTTTCCATAGAAATTTTTTCAAACAAAAATATTTTCAATAGAAAAATTTTCACAACGAAATTTTCGACATTAAAATTTTCTATAGAAAGGTTTTCGAATGTTAAAATTTCTATAGAAATTTTTTTATTAAAATCTTTTAATAGAAAATTTTTCGAACATAAAAACTTTTATAGAGAAATTTTCGAACAATAAAATTTTTCCATAGAAAAATTTTCGAAAATAAAAATTTTTAATGAAAAATGTTTCGACTATGTATTAAAACTTTTCAATATAAAATATTTCGAACATTAAAGTTTGCTTCAGAAATTTTTTCAAACATTAAAATTTAGGATAGATAATTTCTCGACTATTAAAATCTCTTAATAAGAAAATTTTGAACAAAAATTTTCGTTTTTAAAAATCGATTTCCATCTCATACCTGAATACAATGAAAACCCAATATAAATTTTGCATCATTTAATAAGACTAACTTCTCGCTCCAAATCATCATTTAAAAAAACATGTAAATTTATGAGATTATATTAAATTGTTACATAATCTCTAATTTTATGAATTTAAATTAAAAAGTTTCAAATACGTAAACTACATACATTGACGAATTTATGACGATTTTTAAGTTCCAAAATGACGATTTTGACGATTTTTTGCACAAAATTTGACGATTTTGCACTCATTTTATCTGGCAACTATGGTGGTCACGTTTGAATTGAAATCCAAAAGGCGGTAACTAACATAAAAAATCAACATTGAGTTTTCATGAATTAAAGACATTCTTCGCTTAAGAATACAAAAAACTAAATTTATTGATTAGTTACGGCCTTTTGGATTTCAGGTGACTCTATAAAAGTATCTAAGAACTGAAGTACCTATATTAATTTTTAAATTTTTTGTAAAAAAACCCCGATAAAACTTATGGTTTTAAAATTATTTATAATATTGTATTTATTTCTTTCATTTTCTGTTAGTAAATTCACGTCCATATCATACAGCATACAATAGATAATATCTGTCTGATTATATTAGCGAAAGTTACGAAGACCAATAAGTTTTACATATTCGGGGTCAAATTTGGTCCACTATAAGGTCAACGTACAATCTCTAAACAGTTTATTAAACATTTGTCTAAAAGCCCAACTGTTCTTCTACTGATCCTCCAAATTTCATCAAAATCGGCCCAGTAGTTTAAAAGTTAATGAATTATTACCAAAAAACCATCACATACCCCACTGTGTGTTGTTTCTTTAGTTTTTTTTTATTTAGATACATAAGCACACCATATTGTATCGACACTAGTACCCACTATACTTGTTTCGTCAAAGCATGTACAAATAAATGTAGTATTTTTTTTTTACTTTAACTCACTCACACTTACTTTTTTGGAGAGAATAACAATACAAACTTATACAAGAAATTCTCACATACTCATCAATACGCACTCAAAGCAAAAAAACGCTGAAACTGGTGCAAACAGGTGTACTCGTGCACGTCTGTAATATATACTACACATCATTTTGTACTAAATTTCGTTTATTTGTCGTACATATATATATATATATATATATATATATATCTATATATATATATATATATATATATATATATATATATATATATTTATATATATATATATATATATATATATATATGTAAGTACATAACTAAACATAGAAACATAACAAAAACAAAACAGGTGATTGCGCTTCACTTAAAATCACATTAGATAATTGTAAATTATACACACAAAAAAAATCTATTTTAACCGAGGTTAAAAAAAAATCAATTGTGAGAATATATACTACTTTGTCCCCTTTCACACACATCAGGGGGTCAATTCTGGTTCTGTGAAAACGTGAAATGAAAAAAAACTTTTCATTTTCGTTTTCATAACAACTTTTCATAACACTTTTCACATTTACACAAAATGCGATTCCCGTTCATGTTATGAAAAACTGTTTCATTCCAGTTGTATCCATGAAAATACTGTAACCATGCTATATAACTTTTAATGTCACTTACAGAGGGCGAAGCTTAAAAGTTTCGAGTGCGGCGTTAGGCCGCATACACAATTTTGTAATTTCTTGAGCCGCCGCCTTAATGTTCATCTACTGTTGGTTGAGTTTTTGAATATGTTAAACATTTTGTGTCTAACTTAGTTATTATTAAACAAATATTAGCACAAAAATATAAAACACTAAGTATAATTGCAACTATTAGTATTAATACATTGCAAAGGGAAGCTATTTTCATACACATATTTAACAATAAAACATATGTAACCATTGTTACAAACGCGCGTACATGTAAATATATATATATATATATATATAGATATATATATATATATACATATATAAAAAATATAGGTATATATACATACATATATATATGTATATATATATATATATATATATATATATATATAGGTATATATACATACATAAATATATATATATATATATATATATATATATACATATATTATATATATATATATATATATATATATATATATCTATATATATATATATATATATATATATATATATATATATATGTATATGTATATATATATATATATATATATATATATATATATATATATATAAATATATGTGCATATATATACATGTGCACACACACTCATGTAAACACACATACATATATAAATATATATATATATATATATATATCTATATACATGTATAGATATATATATATATATATATATATATATATCTATACATGTATATAGATATATATATATATATATATATATATATATATATATATATATATATATATTTAAATATGTATGTGTGTTTACATGAGTGTGTGTGCACATGTATATATATGCACATATATTTATATATATATATATATATATATATATATAAATATATGTGCATATATATACATGTGCACACACACTCATGTAAACACACATACATATATAAATATATATATATATATATATATATATATATATCTATATACATGTATAGATATATATATATATATATATATATATATATATATATATATATACATATATATATATATATATATATATATGTGTTTGTACGGCAATTAGTTTAGGTAAGCTGCCGCTAAATAATTGTTAGTAACCGCCGATGCTAACTTAACCTCTACTTCGGGTTCTGAGTAATTGTCAAATGAAAAAAATAAAAACAAACTCGCACGCATTAATGAATAAAAATAAAAAAATTATATCCACTTCTTTCAGAACAATTGTACAAAAAATAATAATAAAGATTATAAATAAAAAGTTAATGGTAATTTATATACATATACACATTCGTATATATATATATATATATATATATATATATATATATATATCTATATATATATATATATATATATATATATATACATATATATATATATATATATATATATATATACATATATATATATATATGTATATATATATATATATATATATATATATTTATATATAAATGTATATATATGTATATATATGTATATATATATATATATATATATATATATATATATATACATATATATGTATATATACATATATATGTATATATATGTATATATATATATATATATATATATATACATATATATGTATATATACATATATATGTATATATATATATATATATATATATACATACATATATATATATATATATATATATATATATATATATATATATATATATATATATATATATATGTATATATATATATATACATACATATATATATATATATATATATATATATATATATATATATATAATGCATATACATACATATAAAAGAATAGAAAAGTTAATGAAAAGCATTAAAAGTTAAATGAAAAATATTAAAAGTTGAATGAAAAGAATTACTAGTTGAATTCACTTTTTTAAAAGTATTTCCATAAACTGTTGCGCGTTTTCATCTTCTCCGTTGTTATCACGATAATAAATTAAGTGAAAATTGTTTTTTCATATGAAAACTTTTTGACAGTTGTTTACACAGTTGCATTGAACCAGAATCACCATTGATGTGCAAATATGAAAAAATTTCGTTTCATTCCGCCTTTTTTTACATTATGAAAACACATTATTGTCCTTACGTTTTTTCATAGTACGCGAATCAGAATTACTATGAAAAGCTGAAAAAACTTTTCATTTCACGTTTTCACAGAACCAGAATCGACCCCCAGGTTTACTTGATCAATTTTTCTTCAATTTTCTTTTGAACCTGCATTTAAGTTCACACACGAAACGTCATGTCAAGTTTTTCTTCATTGCTGAACATTCATTTAATATATTACGGATGATAACACAAAAGAAAATATAACAAGTAAAAACGTTATATTCGACCGGGTCGAATCTTAAATACCCTCCAAATATTTAGTAAGAGAATTTAAAATGTTTAACATGGTGGCACAGAGTTCCTTTATATAATATCGTACCGCCCACTAAAATGAGCGAGGTTCAAAAATAGACAATATCATGTTTTTCACAGACGAACGTATGGGCACTGCTAGACCGTCTTAAACTTCATCACCAGGGACAGGGGTTTCATGAAAATGCATGTTTTTTTCCTGAAGCCGAGTTATGGCAAAACCGAAATATCTTTGCGACATGATGAATTTGCTTAAAAATGGCATCGATTTGTTAGTGCATACTTTTGCATATTTTGATGAAAATGCAAATTTTTTCATATATTTGTTATAAATGCATTTTATTATGTCATATTTTGTGAAAAATTCAAAAAAAGAATTATTTTTGAGAAATTATTACGCTTAAAACTATGGGATGGTTTTTCGGAAATTGATTTGCTTACATTGTTGTAAAGTAAGGTAAATGATTGTGCAACTACACAACTGGCAGATTTAATATAAACTGCCATTTAGATGATTTTCAGAGGCAAATATTTATTATTTACAATTTTTCTTTAAGAAGTTGACGACCAATTCGATCTGGCAGTAATTTATACATGCGCAAGTTCGTTTTATCTTTAATGTTTTTGTGTATGTGTTTTACTTTTAAACAGAGCGTCTTCGAACCGCCTCAGAGCAGCCGCCGACAATTTTAACCCGACTTCGGCCTCGGCTTCTAAAAATTGTGTAAACAACTTTCAGAAGCTTTTATTTGTTCAAACGTAGTTTATTAAAACTTTGCAGTACAATTTCCGTAGGTACTATTTCAATATCGAATTATATTTGAAAAATATATTAAAAACGTTGGGTTTTAGGAAAAAATGCCAAAAGTGAAGCCATCGAATAGAAGTATGTTAAGCAAATATGTGTCAGAAAACAATGAAGTCTTTAAAACTGATGGACAAGTGCTTTTCTGCAAAGTATGTGACAGATCAATATCTTTTGAAAAAAAGTTTCTTGTGGATCAACATCTAAAAGGTCAAAAGCACAAAGATAAACATGCACGAAGTATTAGAAAAGCCTCTCAGGTATTAATATCAACTGAATACAATGAAGGTAAAACAAGTTCGTTTAGCATGGAGCTATGTAGGGCATTTGTCTCTGCCGATATTCCTTTACATAAACTTAACAACAGTGATCTAACTAATTTCTTAAAAAATTATACCAACGAGACTATTCCGTCTGAAACTACATTAAGAAAAGTGTATGTGAGTAAATTGTATGATACAAAACTTAACCAAGTTATACATTTACTAAAGAAAAATTATTTGTGGGTCTCTATCGATGAGACAACAGACATCAAAGGGCGATTTATTGCCAATGTAATTGTTGGTATATTGGATGCAGACGAAGAGAAAGGTAAACTAAAATTCCTTCTAAACGTGGCAGAAATAGAAACTGCAAATCATGCTACGATTGCTAGAGTCTTTAATGACTCAATTGCGTTATTAGGCGACAACTTCAATAAAAATCAAATATTATTATACGTTACTGATGCTGCACCATATATGATCAAATCTGCAAAATATTTGAATGTATTTTACCCCAAAATGATGCATGTCACTTGTCTGTCCCATGCAATGCATAGAGTTGCAGAAGAAATTAGAAATCAATTTGAAGACATCGATCTTTTGACATCTTATGGAAAAAAAATATTTCTTAAATCAAGATCGCGGGTAGCCATATTTAAAGAAAAGTATCCTGATCTAAATCTTCCACCTCAACCTGTGATAACAAGATGGGGAACGTGGTTAGAGGCTGTCGCTTATTATGCGAACTACTTTGATCAATTTAAAGACGTTGTGGAAGGTTTAAATGAAGAAGACGCTATAGCAATAAAGAAAATTAAAAAGATTTTAAATTTGCATTCAATTAAAGATCAGTTGGTATTTGTTAATGCAAATTATGCGTTTCTCATTAATACAATTGATAAGCTTCAACAATTTAAATCATTGCCCAACCAAATCCAAATAATTGACGAAGCAATAAATAAAATTAATGCGGTTGGAGGCACAGTTAGTCAAAAAATTCGGAGCAAACTAGATGCCGTTATTAAAAAAAATAATGGATTTCAAAAAATAAAACTAGTAGCTGGTGTTTTTGCTTCAATACCTTGTGATGATTTAGTTAAAGAAATATATTCCATTAAAGAATTAGAATCATTTAAATATGCGCCGATCACATCCGTAGATGTCGAAAGGTCTTTTTCGGTGTACAAAAGTTTTCTAAGACCAAATAGATTGAACTTTACATTTGAACATATAAAGCAAATGTTATTTTTAAATGTAAATAAATAAGAATTATATTCTATTTATATTTATAATGTATTTTTACATTCTGTACCTTCATATTTATATTAACCTAATGAGACTGAATTAAAATGTTATGTTTTTGTTTGAATAAAAATTAAAAAAATAAGTGCATATTTTATTGTTTTTAGTGTATAATTCGTGTTTTTTATGCCATATTTTAGGTGCTTAAAATACCTTTTTTTATTGCATGAAGTCCCTGTCCCTGTTCATCACTAATCAAGAATATACATATTTACTTTATAGGGTCCAATTCTCTTTGGAGGGTATAAAAACTGTATTTTGGCGGGGTCGCTCTGGCAAGGGCTGTGGGGGAAACATTTCACCTTTGTCATAAAACTCTAAAAATAAATGCTTGGGATAATTATATACAAAATAAATTTTTTTATTTTTTTTGTAGGGTCATTTCCGGGGAAAAGGGGGTAGGGCAGAAACAGGCAGTCATAAAACTCTAAAAAGAAATGCTTGGAATGATTACATACAATATTAAAAAAAAAATTTTTTTGGTAGAGTCATTTAGGTGGTGAAGGGGGAGGAGGTGGTAGGGCAGAGGAGTACCAGGTATCGTCTCAGCTTCGTCAATAAGGCTTAAAAATTTAATTTTTAAGGAATATAGGTTTAAGTAAAACAATTTGTTAAATTTTTATGCTTTTTTTGCATATAATAACCCCCACTAAAGTGGGCGGGGTCCACAAATAATTTTTTTTATTTTATGGCTCCAGTTTAAGGCGTTGGACCATATTTGACATAAAAATATATCATTTGCTTAACAAAATAACCAAAAAACTTTAAAAATTATTTTGTTTTTTCTGGGTTGGTTTAGTTCTTCTTAGGGGAACTTTTTTCCCCCTTGCCCGATTAAGCCCATCTTCGAACTCATATTATACAAAATTTCAAGAGTCTAGCTCTTTTCGTTTGTACTGAATCGTTATTTCCACTGATCAAGAATATACATATACTTTATGGGGTCTGAGATGGATATTTCGATGCGTTACAAACGGAATGACAAAGTGAATATACCCTCCAAATTCATTTTTGGAGGGTATAAAAACTGACTAGTACCGTCAAGCCTGTACCCCTTTTCACGCTCTTCACCGCTCTCTCCTAGAAGATCAAAACTTGACGAATCAAACCTGATGTGTGTGAAAGGGGTCTTTCTTATACACGTACCATTTTCTATGGAATGAGTATAATTTTTCTTCAGAATTTGTTTCTTATAGAAGAGTTTTTCTTATGAGAGAGTTTCTTATATGAGGATTATTTAGCACGCAGATACATATATACAAATGTGCATGGTGTCTGAAGATGTCTCTCTTATAACCGGGGGGTCAATTCTGGTTCTGTGAAAACGTGAATTGAAAAAAAACTTTTCATTTTCGTTTTCATAACAACTTTTCATAACACTTTTCACATTTACACAAAATGCGATTCCCGTTCATGTTATGAAAAACTGTTTCATTCCAGTTGTATCCATGAAAATACTGTAACCATTCTATATAACTTTAAATGTCACTTACAGAGGGCGAAGTTTAAAAGTTTCGAGTGCAGCGTTAGGCCGCATACACAATTTTGTAATTTCTTGAGCCGCCGCCTTAATGTTCATCTACTGTTGGTTGAGTTTTTGAATATGTTAAACATTTTGTGTCTAACTTAGTTATTATTAAACAAATATTAGCAAAAAAATATAAAACACTAAGTATAATTGCAACTATTAGTATTAATACATTGCAAAGGGAAGCTATTTTCATACACATATTTAACAATAAAACATATGTAACCATTGTTACAAACGCGCGTACATGTAAATATATATATATATATATATATATATATATATATATATATATATAAATATATATAGTTATATATACATACATATATATATATGTATATATATATATATATATATATATATATATATATATATATATGTATATATACATACATATATATATATATATATATATTATATATATATATATATATATATATATATATATATATATCTATATATATATATCTATATACATATATATATATATATATATATATATATATGTATATATATATATATATATATATAAATATATGTGCATATATAAATATATGTGCATATATATACATGTGCACACACTCTCATGTACACACACATACATATATAAATATATATATATATATATCTATATACATGTATATATATATATATATATATATATATATGTATATATATATATATATATATATATATATATACATATATATATATATATATATATATATATATATGTGTTTGTGCGGCAATTAGTTTAGGTAAGCTGCCGCTAAATAATTGTGAGTAACCGCCGATGCTAACTTAACCTCTACTTCGAGTTCTGAGTAATTGTCAAATGAAAAAAATAAAAACAAACTCGCACGCATTAATGAATAAAAATAAAAAAATTATATCCACTTCTTTCAGAACAATTGTACAAAAAATAATAATAAAGATTATAAATAAAAAGTTAATGGTAATTTATATACATATACACATTCGTATATATATATATATATATATATATATATATCTATATATATATACACTATATTTATATATATATATATATATATATATATATATATATATATATATATATATATATACATATACATATATATATATATATATCCATATATATATATATGTATATATATATATATATATATATATATATATATATATATATATATATATATATATATATATATATAATGCATATACATACATATAAAAGAATAGAAAAGTTAATGAAAAGCATTAAAAGTTAAATGAAAAATATTAAAAGTTGAATGAAAAGTATTAATAGTTGAATTCACTTTTTTAAAAGTATTTCCATAAACTGTTGCGCGTTTTCATCTTCTCCATTGTTATCACGATAATAAATTAAGTGAAAATTTTTTTTTCATATGAAAACTTTTTGACAGTTGTTTACACAGTTGCATTGAACCAGAATCACCATTGATGTGCAAATATGAAAAAATTTCGTTTCATTCCGCCTGTTTTTTACATTATGAAAACACATTATTGTCCTTACGTTTTTTCATAGTACGCGAATCAGAATTACTATGAAAAGCTGAAAAAACTTTTCATTTCACGTTTTCACAGAACCAGAATCGACCCCCGGGTTTTTCTTATATGCGTATTGTACTGTAATTACTTTCTAGATCAAAAAATGTTTAGGTTTTTGTTGCTACCTCATGATACATTGAGAAATCAGGCCACAGAATTAAGATTCATCAGAAATCGGCTATATTCATTGTCGCACCAATTGCATTTTTCGATCAAATTCAATAATTTAAAATTGAAAAAACAAATTGATTCGCGTAGCCCTCTGTTAATGATTAGACCGTACCTAGAGAAAAAATCCAACGGTCGATTAAAACTTCAAGGGCACATTATGGGATCCTTAACTACGTGTTTCGGGCCATGTCAATATAATACAGGCATTGACACATCTGTGGTAATCATCCGTTTTTCCACTGTGCTAGGTCTGCTAAAATTCCTAGTCGAATTGAAGTGCTGTGTTTCAATACTTACGGTGAATGCTGAACGGAAAATATGTAAGGAAGACGCAGGAATTGTTTTTTTAATGTAATTGATTTCTATTCAGTTTTTTTTGGTATATTAAATCTTTGTTTGTTTGTCATGTATGAAATTTGTTTGTTTTTTTGCACCATATGGTTTCCCCTTTTATTACACTGTGGAACAAATTCAGGTTTTCGACCTCCGATTAAAAAAAATTCGAGCTAACATAAACAAACGCCGCGATACGGGTCTTCTAAACTAGACTCTATTTTCACCCCTCACTCTCAGAATCGACTTAATGCTAGGAACACAACTGCGGCGAACGACGAATTTTTGGTCGCGAATATTCGTCGCCAAAAATAAAACACATTGGTGTATATGAAAATGCACACAATCGTAGCGTTGGGCGAAATTCGTCATACTCAGCAAAAGTTGAAATACATTTATTTCCAATTGTTTCGTCAACGAACGACGAACAAATCAATATAAAGTGACCAGGTTTCATATACTCAAACTGGTTTTTTGCGGAAAAACATAGTTCACTACTGTATTGTTGCATGTAGCACTAAAATTTTCAGTACATACTAAAAATGCATTCACTAATTCACAAACATGTATCATTCGGACGACTTTTTATTAATTTTGAACACTTTTTATAATATAGTTTTTCTTTCTATTTCTCACTTTTTCATATGGTCAGCTGTTAAATGAAAATAATAATTTATTTACACACAAAAAATTTTTCAGAAAATATTTACAAAAAGGAATTTGTTCTGAAAAAAATGGACAACACCGGGATAATTATTGAGTGTCTAAACAATTTGACTGGCATCAGAGGATTACAATGATTTAAAAAACAAATATTAAAATTTTGTTTGCTTATTATTTTAATTTATTCGTCGTTATTGTGTTTCATACGACGAATTTATAGAGCGATTTTTATATCAACGAATTCGTCGTACTAAGCGAAATTCGTCGTTCGTCCCAGTTGTGTTCCTAGCATAAGTTTTGCTAACCTGAATTTGTTCCACAGTGTTATTGTTTGCCCTTTTATAATTGCTCATAATTATGCCAGGAATGTGATTTTTTTACGCACAGTACAGTTGCAATTATTTCGTAGAGTAGTAATAGGTGTGTTCATTTACTTTACTAGTAAAAATTAGCAACGAGAGAATAACAAGAAATTTTCCACAATTACTCTCAAAAATGTAAAAAAGTAAATGAACACTTTACTAGCTAAAATTTGCAAGTTAAACTAGTGTTGTATATATGTATGAGTACTCAATATATATGGTATATATGAGTACTCAATAACTACCCCTATATTTTTTGGACAAATTTTACATATATGTTTATTATTATAAAAATAAAGTGATTATGGTCATTTATACTCAGCATTGTCCTGACTGGCGTTTTTGGAGTACGGCTTATAATAGAATAATGAAAAGTTTTGTAATTTTATTTAATCTAGTACTAGGCGGGGTAGAAATGCGCTAAACACGATAACAGTGATTAGCTACTTTTGAAATTAGCAACGAGAGAATAACAAGAAATTTTCCACAATTACTCTCAAAAATGTAAAAAAGTAAATGAACACTTTACTAGCTAAAATTTGCAAGTTAAACTAGTGTTGTATATATGTATGAGTACTCAATATATATGGTATATATGAGTACTCAATAACTACCCCTATATTTTTTGGACAAATTTTACATATATGTTTATTATTATAAAAATAAAGTGATTATGGTCATTTATACTCAGCATTGTCCTGACTGGCGTTTTTGGAGTACGGCTTATAATAGAATAATGAAAAGTTTTGTAATTTTATTTAATCTAGTACTAGGCGGGGTAGAAATGCGCTAAACACGATAACAGTGATTAGCTACTTTTGAATAAAATGGATGAATAAAATATATATTTTTAATTATTTTATACGTCATAACAGCCTGACTACACATAGCAATTTTATTTCAAACATCGAAAATAACGGCAGAATAAGGTCACAAAAATGTTTATTTCCATGTGTTTTATTTTTAGATTTTTATAAAAGGTTGTTTTAATGCGTCTTAGAATAAGCATGCGTGCTAGAATAATCATGCGTTAATAGAAATTATTATTTTGGACATTATTGAGTTATTATTATAATAATTATGTAATATTTTTTAATGTGATTTTATGAAGAACTATTTATGTAAGTAAACACTAATAAGAAACTACAATAACGCGCAAGCAAATGTGAGTTGAAAAGGAAAATTTTTGTTAGTTATTGTCTAACATTAATGCTCTGCATTTGCAATCGTTTCCAAACATTTGAACACAAAAGCAAATAGTCTATACAGAAATTTTTTTTGATAGGAAAATAATCTGACAACTGGCAAAATAAAAATTTCGGAGCCTCTTATTAATAGATTTAATAAATAAAATAAACAACCGGCGAAAAACGGATTAAATATATTTTTTAAAGGAAACAAATTTAAGCAATATACATTTTCATTGTAATAAAAAGCTTGATCCAAAATAAAATATCATGTCGCTGCCAGCACCTAATTGAATTAATTTAATTATTTGCCTGCTTAGTGTAAAGCACCGAGTATCTTGGTACTCATAATATTTACAATACTAATAAGTAAAAGTGCTATATTCATCTGTGCCGAATCTTAAATACCCTTCACAGATGTAATTATTCTTTCTCTCTTTGTAAAACAGGAAGTAGGTTTAATTAAAAGATGTAACATGGTTTTACTTGACAAAAAATTTAAATTTTTAAACTTTTTGGTCACTTTCATGTACCATAATATATATTATTTGTTCAACCCTGGAGTCGAAATTTTGATTTTTTAAGATGTTAATACCAATTTTGTTCTTCCTGAATTATGGTTATTGTAGTGTTAATTAGCAAAAACAACAACGTCAATTGCATATTTGGTTACTTTTATATATATATCAATTTCCCAACCCTGGAAACGAAATTTAAATTTTTTTTACCAATGCAACTCTTAATGAGGCATGAAATAGTTTTATTTAAGAAAAACTTAATATTTGTAACCATTTGGACTACTTTCATGTACTACAAAATATTGCAGTTATCCAACTGTGGAATCTAAATTTTGATTTTTTTTAATTTTTGATACCAGTTATGTTTTTCCTGAACTAAAAAATAGTTTTAATTAGTAAATAAAAAACCGACGTTAGTTGCCTTTTTGGTTACTTTTATGTACAAACAAAATTTCAATTTCCCATCCCTGGAAGCGAAATTAAAATTTTTTTTCTACCAATCCTTGTCTTCATTAGGTATAAAGTCGTTTTATTTAAGAAAAACTTAAAATTTGCAACCATTTTGGACACTTTCATGTACTGCAATATATTGCATGTACCAAAAAAACTTTAAACTTCCCAACCCTGGAAGTGAAATTTTAATTTTGTTTGTTTTATTTTTAACCAATGCAACTCTTCTTGAAGAATAAAGTAGTATTATTTAAGAAAAATTTACAATTTTCAACCATTTTGGTCACTTTAATGAACTATAAAATGTTGCACTTGTCCATCCCTGGATTCGAAATTTTGATTTTTTTTGGAAAATTTTGATACCAATTTTGTTATTCCTAAAATATAAAATAGTTTTAGATAGCAAAAAAAAACAACATCAATTGCCTTTTTGGTTACTTATATGTATAAAAAAAATTTCATTTTCCCAACCTGGAAACGAAATTTTAATTTTTAAAATTTTTTTTATCAATGCAAATCTTAATAAGGTATAAGGTAGTTTAGTTAAAGAAAAACTAAAATTTTGTAACCAGTTTGGTTATTACATGTATTACAAAATATTGCATGTACCAAAAAAAACTTTAATTTTCTCAACCCTGGAATCGAAATTTAAAATTTTTTGTTTATAATGAATATGTTTTGTTGTAGACCTTTTTATACCCTCCAAAAAAGAATTTGGAGGGTATATTCACTTTGTCATTCCGTTTGTAACGCATCGAAATATCCATCTCAGACCCCATAAAGTATATATATTCTTGATCAGTGATGAAATCTAAGACGAACTGAGCATGTCCGTCCGTCCGTCCGTCTGTGGAAATCACGATTCAGTCCAAACGAAAAGAGCTAGACTCTTAAAATTTGGCATAAATATATTTTGAAACTTAGAGCAGGTTAAGTTTGAAGATGGGCTAAATCGAGCAAGAGGGAAAAAAGTTCCCCTAAGAAAAACTAAACCAACCCAGAAAAAACAACATAATTTTTATAGTTTTTTGGTTATTTTGTTAAGCAAATGATATATTTTTATGTCAAATACGGTCCAACGCCTTAAACTTAAAATTTGTATATAATCATCCCAAGCATTTATCTTTAGAGTTTTATGACTGCCGATTTCTGCCCTACCTCCCCCCACCTCTTCCTTTGCCCCCAAAATGACCCTACCAAAAAAACAATGTTTTTTAAATTTTGTATATAATCATCCCAAGCATTTATCTTTAGAGTTTTATGACTGCCTGTTGCTGCCCTACCCCCTCCTCCCCCTTTGCCCGCTAAATGACCATATTAAAAATTAATATACATTTTTTTTATTTTGTGTATAATCATCCCAAGCATTTGTTTTTACAGTTTTATGTGTATCTGTTTCTGCCTTACCCCCTCTCCCCCTTTGCCCTCCAAATGACCCTATCAAAAAAAAGAAATTTTAATTTTGTATATAATTATTCCAAGCATTTATTTTTAGAGTTTTATGACAAAGGTGAAATGTTTCCCCCACAGCCTTCGCCAGAGCGACCATGCCAAAATACAGTTTTAGCCTCCAAAGAGAATTGTGATGAAGTCTAAGACGGTCTAACAATGCCCATACGTTCGTCTGTGGAAAACATGATATTGTATATTTCTGAACGCCGCCCCCTTTAGTGGGCGTTGACGTACGATATTATATAAAGGAACTCTGTCCCATCAAGTTAAACATTTCAAATTCACTTACTAAATATTTGGAGGGTATTTAAGATTCGACCCGGTCGAATATAACGTTTTTACTTGTTTTAAAGTATGTTTGTTGGTTAGCAGTGAAACACTGGCAGCTTTAAATGGCTTTAATAAGGAAATTCAATTTACATTGGAAAAGGAATCAGACAACAAATTGCCATATCTAGACGCCTTAATTGTGAGAAAGGACAACATAATAAAATTAGATTGGTATCAAAAACCTTCAGCCAGTGGACGACCTTTTAATTTTTATTCAAAACATCCTCGCAATATAATTTTATACACCGCCACTAATTTTATTACTAGAGTACTAGACACCAAAGTTTACAAGTATAAACAAGTGACAAGAAAATGTAATTATTATTATTGTTTGTATAGAATGTATAATTAAAATTAAGTAATTTATTGTTTTTGTTTAGATATAATATCGTAAGATTGTTGTTACAGGATTTCTTATAACAACGTCCTCATAAAAATCTTGTAAGTGTTAATTTGAAGTCTACATGTAACATAATTCGCTCTGCGATTGAATTTGACGCTCTTAGCTTACATATTCAGCCCAATTATGAATACAAATTCCGTGAGAAATTTTTCCCTTTTCTCATTCCTCTTATTGTGAATTACAATTTCCCTCGTATTTTTCCTCGTAGAGAAAAAAGTATGCATTCTACAAAAATAAAAAGGGAAAAAACGGTTATTATTTCATTCGAGTTTTTTCGCCAGCAATTTTGAAGGGAGATGTAAGTATTAATAAGAAAAAAATGTAAGTATTAATAAGAACAAGTAAAAACGTTATATTCGACCGGGTCGAATCTTAAATACCCTCCAAATATTTAGTAAGTGAATTTGAAATGTTTAACTTGATGGGACAGAGTTCCTTTATATAATATCGTACGTCAACGCCTACTAAAGGGGGCGGGGTTCAGAAATATACAATATCATGTTTTCCACCGACGAACGTATGGGCATTGTTAGACCGTCTTAGACTTCATCACAATTCTCTTTGGAGGCTAAAACTGTATTTTGGCGGGGTCGCTCTGGCGAAGGCTGTGGGGGAAACATTTCACCTTTGTCATAAAACTCTAAAAATAAATGCTTGGGATAATTATATGCAAAATTAAAATTTCTTTTTTTTGATAGGGTCATTTGGAGGGCAAAGGGGGAGAGGGGGTAAGGCAGAAACCGGCAGTCATAAAACTCTAAAGATAAATGCTTGGGATGATTATATACAAAATGTAAAAAAAAAATTTCTTTTTTTGGTAGGGTCATTTAGGGGGCAAAGGAAGAGGTGGGGGGGGGAGGTAGGGCAGAAATCGGCAGTCATAAAACTCTAAAGATAAATGCTTGGGATGATTATATACAAAATGTAAAAAAAAAATTTCTTTTTTTGGTAGGGTCATTTAGGGGGCAAAGGAAGAGGTGGGGGGGGGAGGTAGGGCAGAAATCGGCAGTCATAAAACTCTAAAGATAAATGCTTGGGATGATTATACACAAAATAAAAAAAAAATTATATTAATTTTTAATAGGGTCATTTAGCGGGCAAAGGGAGAGGAGGGTGTAGGGCAGCAACAGGCAGTCATAAAACTCTAAAGATAAATGCTTGGGATGATTATATACAAAATTTAAAAAAACATTTTTTTTGGTAGGGTCATTTTGGGGACAAAGGAAGAGGGGGGGGGGGGGGGTAGGGCAGAAACCGGCAGTCATAAAACTCTAAAGATAAATGCTTGGGATGATTATATACAAAATGTAAAAAAAAAATTTCTTTTTTTGGTAGGGTCATTTAGGGGGCAAAGGAAGAGGTGGGGGGGGGAGGTAGGGCAGAAATCGGCAGTCATAAAACTCTAAAGATAAATGCTTGGGATGATTATATACAAATTTAAAAAAAAAAATTTTTTTTTGGTAGGGTCATTTAGGGGGCGAAGGGGAAGGAGGGGGTAGGGCAGAGTAGTACCAGGTTTCGTCTCAGCTTCGTCATTAAAGCTTAAAAGTGTTATTTTTAAGGAATGTAGGCTTAAGTAAAACAATTTGTTAAATTTTTATGCTATTTTTGCCTATAATAACGCCCACTGAAGTGGGCGGGGTCAAAAAATTTTTTTATTTTATTTAATGGCTCCAAGTTTATGGCGTTGGACCGTATTTGACATAAAAATATATCATTTGCTTAACAAAACAACCAAAAAACTATAAAAATTATGTTGTTTTTTCTGGGTTGGTTTAGTTCTTCTTAGGGGAACTTTTTTCCCTCTTGCCCGATTTAGCCCATCTTCGAACTTATCCTGCTCTAAGTTTTAAAATATATTTATGCCAAATTTTAAGAGTCTAGCTCTTTTCGTTTGGACTGAATCGTGATTTCCACAGACGGACGGACGGACGGACATGCTCAGTTCGTCTTAGATTTCATCACTGATCAAGGATATATATACTTTATGGGGTCTGAGTTGGATATTTCGATGCGTTACAAACGGAATGACAAAGTGAATATACCCTCCAAATTCTTTTTTGGAGGGTAGAAAAAATGTATCAAGGTATTAAATAAAATATTTGTTAAATTATTTTCAAAAATTCTATTTATGTATATATGTAAGTATGTACTATACAATTCTCTTATGTTCAGGTATGGTCTGACCAAAAAAAATACGTGCGTCATGAAGCATCCCAAAATTTGCAACATCGAAAGGGTACAGGTGGCGGGTCTAATAGGGAATACAAATTTTCGGCAACTGAGGAATGCATATAGAATTTAATTGGAATGAAAACTTCCGTTGAAGGTGTGCCTGGAAATGTTTTTGGCCTAGGATCAGCAAAACAATTCAAAGATACACTTAATGAAATGCTCGAATCCATATGCGTGGACTTTGTAATGGCAGAAGAAAATAATAACGACAGCGTTGAAGGCGTGGCAGCATCCAAAAATGCCCGAATGTCGAACTCAACTTCAAAGATGAAGGCAAATGCTCCAAAAGAAAATGTAAAATCGTCATACGATATATTGCTAGCAGGGCTTGCCGTACTAAAAGATTTAGTGGGTGCAGTGAAGGAAGTATGTAGTAGTCGATGTTAAAGAGCAACAGCAGAGTTTAAAAAAAGTTTATAGATCCATTGACAAAATCTACGAAATGCAAAAAAACATTTTGTACAAATGGAAAACATTGAAAGAGAAAAGCTTAAAGAAATGCGGCGCCACCACTCCTTCATGGAAGAAATAAGAGCTAGAGAGGTTCAATATAAATTGGAAAAAAATAATTTGCAGCTTCAGTTAAATAATCTCACGTATGATCCAAAATAAATTCAAAATGCTTTATTTAAATTCTAATGTTTCTTTATTAACGAATTTCGTTAAGTAGCAATAAGTTTTTATTTAATTCCAAGGAGTTTTTTTCTTTCTTATTATTAATATAAATAAATAAATGTATTTTAAATAAGTTAAAAAATGTGTTTGTAATATTATTTCAAATTGAGCTTCCAATATTACTTCTAATTAATTGGGCTGCGGTAAGATATCTTGTGGAAGTAGGCAAACTAATTTGATCATCTAAGCTGATTGTTTCGTTCAAAGAATCATGTGGTTCTTCCCTTACTTTAAAATGAATGCATATGTAAGGCACAGCACACATTAATAATTTTAGCTGCTTTCTGTGGACAGTAGTGAAGCTCCTTAGCACCGAGAAGGCACCTCCACCTATTTTTCAGTACGCCGTTCGTTCTTTCAATAATATTGCGACACTTTGAATGCACCTCATTAAACCTCATTTCTTGGGAACCATCCTCTGGAACACGATGGGGTGTCAATAGCCATGGCTCTAAAGGATAACCAGCGTCACCTAATAAATGATGAAAAAATCTATTTTGGTTTTGTGTTTAAATCTTGCGAGTATTTATACCTACCTAAAAGGCAAAAGTTGCGTACACCCTCCAAATAGTTTTCTTCTGTGAGCTCTAATATCAACGGTAGCCCATATAAAAGAATCTTGGCAAGCACCAGGGTGAGATGCGTTAACAAATCGGATCCTTAGCACGTCATCGCAAATCAAAAATATATGTATGTAAAAATATTATTCGTCTATAGAACCATATTTAATTTTAAAGAATATATACCAGCATAGCATTTAAACTGTATTTTCCTTTCCTGTTGTAGAACAAATGTTTGTTTTCAGCGGGAGCAATGATTTGTACGTGTGTTCCGTCAACACACCCGGTAACTTTTGGGATTTTATATTTTTTATAAAAAGATAGGGCAATTTTTCTTTTTCATCTGTTAGAGGCATTTTTGTCCATGTTGGGCAAAGATGCGCTTCAGAAATATCGAGCACTTCGGCGAGCACTTTACTTAAAGTTGGCGAAAACTTCGGAATCTTTTCCAACTCCCGTCTGATATCCGCCTTCAGCGAAAAAACGCAAACAACCACTTAGTTTCACTATGGGGCCAACAGCAGATTGGTTCTTAATCGGCTGAGAGTGTAATGTGAGCACTCGTAATAAATAACTATAAGCACTTTTATTAACTCTATAATATTTTTGAAACCTATAAAATTAAGAAGTTTATAAAAAAAATTAAACCAATTAGTTTTTCACATCTTACAAAGATTGGTCAAGCTCAAGCGGATTTGATGCATCGCGCATCTGCCTCCTTGCAATCCTCTGGGTTATTTTCCGAGCTTCTTATTCAGAACGAGTTTCCTCGTTCAATAAAACACAATTTAACTAAAACTAAAATCTCAAAAACAAAACAGCTGTTTCTGATTTTCCCTTTCTCTAATTTACTTTTTCCCCGGGTGATTAGAATAGGAGGATTTTTTCACGGGAATAACAAAGTGCGGGAGGGAAAAATTCCGTGCGGATATTCATAATTGGGCTGATTATGATTATGTAGACCCTATATTATAACAACGCTCTCATAAAAAATCTTATAAGATTGAGATAACACTAATTTGATATTGATATTTTGAATAACGGGAAAACGTCGATTTTGCAAAAAAACCTGTAAAATACAATTGCGCAAAGGTAACAATCTTTCAGTAGACGTCAAAATGTGTATACGACGATTGTGGAAAAACCCCGTTTAACAGTCATTTAAGTGACTTGCTAGGTATATCTTAGAAGTGTCAAACGCGAGTTTTAACTACTAAAAACACTCAAGTGTGCACCAAAATACGCAAACGCCGATTTACTTATCCGAAATTCGTAAAAATTACTAGCTTCCTCTTCTTTCCGAAGAGAAAAATATAAATCCACTCCAACAATCGTGTAGAAGTTACATTGATGGCATTTTCCTATTTTGCGTTTGTACAGAAAACGTACGAAATTATATAAATAGTGTTGTGGTGTAAAATTGAATTATAATTATTTCTTTTTACCTGGAGGGTCCCGTGGGAATCGCAGGTGTTCTGTTTATTATTTTCTTGTTACAACTCTCTTTTCTTTAACTTAAAACTAAAATTAATGAATAAATAATTTCTTACGACTAAGCTATTTGCTTAATGACCTAAATAATTTTAACAACATTGCACCATTTGTCAACGCAACAGTATTTGAGTTGAATGCACTATTACTGCTGCGCTAACAAATTAGTACAATGCTTCCTGTACAATTGTTTTTCTGCTGTTGACCCAAATAGTATCAATAACGTTGCACCATTTGTCAACGCAAACAGTAGTTGAGTTGAATGCGCTATCACTGCTGCGCTAACAAATTAGTGCAACATATAAGTAGGAGGGCTGCTCAAGTGTAATTCACAACATCCCTCCCTCCTTGATAGAAGAAAACATCTATTCATTGATGTTTCCACTGGTGTTATTGTTACTAATTGTGCTAACTTCCTTTATACTAACTATTTCAAAAAAATTTTATCTTTGTTATTATATTACTTATAATTTATCATTAATATTCTTTTCCTTCTGACTAGTTTTACAAATATAGGTGATTTATTCTATTATAGCGACTCACAACATACCTCCCTCGTCAACGGAAACAAAATAACAGTATTTTCTGATGGTTCTGTGATTTCTAAGATTTGGGTCAAGTTGATATGAGTTCTGATTAAATTGTCATTGTTTACTTCCCGGAGTAATCTGATAATGCAAACTACTGGGAGTTCTGTTTTGGTGGCCAATAATTCGTCTCACATGTATTTCTGGTATACTACTTGGTATCAACGGTGTACTACGGCCTTTAGGAAGTTGTTTCCGCTCTTGCTTTCTCTGTGTGTGATAATTTTAATATTTTGTTTTTGTCTCTTATATATTTACATTAATATGATTTACGGCCCTTTTCACAATGTGTGATTAAATGCTAACTGACACTTTAACCGACAGTTAGCTGAAATTATATTTCACAATGTGGGATTAAAATTTAACTGACACATATTAACCGAAAAGTTTCTGTTAAATTTAACCGATCAAATTCTTCTGGTTAGTATACTAATTGCCACTTCAAAAAGATAACAAAAAATTAAAAAATGACAATAAAAAAAAATTACAATCAACACTTATATATTGTTAATGTTTATTAATTCAATAAAGTCTGTAAAAAATATTCAGAAAATTACGTAATACATGAAGATGATGTCAGCTGCTAAATACTCCCGTGCAGAACGTGAATTGAAAGCAGCCCGCCCATGGCTGCATGACGCATATGGCGTTGGAGCTCAGCAATTCTTTGAAAAAGAATGAAATTAAGGCAGACGAAAAACCCGAACCTAAAAAGCTGAAGATTGCCATGACTTCAGATGGTGGATTGTGCGGTGCAGTTCACACTGGTGTTGCTCGTTATATTCGAGGCGAGTTGGCTAAGGATAAATCGAACACTAAAATAATTTGCGTCGGCGACAAGTCTCGCGGTATCTTGTCACGCTTATACAGCAAAAACATCTTGATGGTGGCCAATGAAGTCGGCCGTTTGCCTCCCACATTCTCGGATGCTCCTCGTATTGCTCATGAAGTTCTCAAGTGCAGTTATTATTTCACCGAGGAACAAATTGTCTATAATAGGTTTAAATCGGTAGTATCGTGCCAGTGTACTCAATTACCCTTTTTCAGTGCACCTTTCGTAGAGAAGTCGGACAAATTGGCCGTCTACGATTCTTTGGATGCTGATGTTGTTCAAAGTTATTTGGAATATCCTTAAGCTTCTCTTATTTTCTACACAATGAAAGAGGGAGCATGCTCAGAGCAGTCTTCTCGTATGACTGCCATGGACAAGGCATCCAAGAATGCTGTTGAAATGGTTGAAATGTTAACATTGACATTCAACCGTATCAGACAGCCTGTCAATACCCGCGAAATGTTTGAAATTATATCTGGTGCTGCCGCTTTGGATTAAACATCCCATATTAAGGCTGGTTGTCGCATACAGCTGAAACTGAAACTAAAACTGAAACTGAATTTTTTTAAGTTTCAGTTCTTACTTTTTCAGTTCTAAAACAGCAACTGAATGTTGCGTGGGTTGCAACATACAGCTGAAACTGAATCAAAGCAAATGTAATTTGTCGGCTTTGTTTACGTTTTTTTTTTCAACTATTTATACGCGCTATTTAAATTTTACAAAAAAATGCATGGTGAATATTCATTCAAACAAAATAAAGTGATAGTTTTCAAATTTGACATGTCAAAAATTACATTTCAGTCGGACAGCGACTGAAAATAAGTCAAAAGTACTTTTTTTCAGTTCGGTTGCTAATGTATAGAATTCAGTTCCTGTCAACAGCAACTGAAATATCGGATTCAGCTGCTAAATTCAGTTGCTATTAAGTTTCAGTCGCAAACGTATGGAATTCAGTTTGAGTTTCAGTTTCAGCTGTATGCGACAACCAGCCTTTACTACTACTAATTCATTAACTACTTAAATATATAAGAAGAAAATAAAAAAGTTTTGACAGAAAATTACCGGTGCATTCTGTTTTATTAGATCTAAATATTACCAACACATCTTCGCGAAAATCCACAGACGAAAAAGAAAACTCAACGAGTTTAAATTAAAATCTGTTTAATAATTAAAGTTTAGTAAAGATAAATAAATAGTACTTAAACGTCGAAATCATTTCTCTTTATCTAGTGGAGAATTTAGAAAAAGATTTACATGCTGAAATAAAAATTAGTATAAATTCGAAATAAAATTAATGGGTTTTTCTGAATTTTTCTGTTACAAAGAGATGTATTTTCAATTTCGAAATTTGAAAGTTTTTTTATATTTTTGCTAAAAAAAACTGCAGTCCGCCTTATTTTACAAATGACAAAACTAGAATTCATAAATTTAATTCTTTCAATACACTATTTTTCGTAAACACAAAATTCAAATGTTGCCATATTAAATACAGAATACACTGGTTTAGTAACTAAATGATGGTGAAACGCAAATGGGTAACCATCGGTTAAAAAGTGCCTGTTAAGAAAAGTGTCAATTAGCTAATTTTTCGTTAAATTTAATTTAATCATACATTGTGAAAAGGGCCGTTAAAGAAATGAGTGTTTAGCTTATGCATAAATTGACTCGGATTCTTAAGCAGTGTTTAAGGACTTGATAGCTTGTCACACACCTTCGGGATTGTGTTTACTTTTGAATATGAACCAATTATCCAAAGTATGGTTCCAGAGCTGGGAAGCTTACACATATTTCTCGACGCAAAATTTATACCAAAAATCAATTATTTTTTTAATGTTTGTAAATTAAACCTATTTCGTGCTTTGGGAAGCCTCAATGGTCTATTAAAAACTGAAAAAATAGAATTTTCCAGGGATGGAACACAACAAAAATTTTTTTTTCATTCTATTCCGTATATTGTAGCACATGTAGTAACTAAAATTATAAAAAATTTCAAGTTTTTCTTTAACAAAATCTCTTTATACGTCATGAAGATTTGCATTGACCAAAAAAAAAATTTTAATCCAAATTTAGGTTCCAGGGGTGGGAAATTGATTTTTTTTTATATGTGAAAGTAATCGAACAGGCAACTGATGTTGTTTTTTGCTAACTAAAACTGGCTTATGATTTAGGAAAAACAAAATCGTATCAAAAATTCAAAAATAATATTTCGAACCCAGGGTTGGACAAGTGCAATATATAATAGTACATGAAAGTGACCAAAATGGTTAAAAATTTGAAATTTTTCTTCAAAAAAAATTACTTTATACCTCATGAAGCGTTGCACTGGTAAAAAAAATAAACAAAAAATTAAAATTTCCCTTCCAGGGTTGGGAAAATGAATTTTTTTTTTTTTTGGTACATGCAATATTTTGTAGTACATGTAAAAACCTAAATGGTTGCAAAATTTGAGTATTTCTTAAATAAAACTACTTTATACCTCATGTAAATTTGCATTGATAAAAAAAATATTTTTTAATTAAAATTTCGCTTCCAGGGCTGGGAAATTGAAACTTTTTTATACATAAAAGTAACCAAAGAGACAATTGACGTTGTTTTTTTTTTGCTAAAAGTATTTATATATTATGAAGAACAAAACTGGTATCAAAAATGTCCAAAAAAAATCAAAATTCCGAATCCAGGGTTGAACAAGTGCAATATTTTATGGTTCATAAAGGTGACCAAAATGGTTCAAAATTTTAAATTTTTTTTAAATAATACTACTTTATACCTCATGAAGAGTTGCATTGGTAAAAAAAAAACAAGTAAAAGTGCTATATTCGGCTGTGTCTAATCTTAAATACCCTTCACAGATGTAATTCATCTTTCTTTCTTTTTTTCCAAAACAGAAAGTAGGTTTAATTAAAAAATCAAAATGATATTATCGGTTACTTTTATATTTAAGAAAACGTTAAAATTTTTCGGCTAGGAAGCTAAATGTTTGGCTTTTCTTATATCTAATACCAATGAACGTCTTTCAAAAATATTATATATAAAATTGAATTAAGATTCTATAGGCTAATTGTTCGAAATTTTAATTTAAATCTCAGAAAGACATGATAAATATTCCAAGGCACAAAGGCAAGTAAACATCAGTTTTTGTTATTCAACTTACACAGTTCCTATTACACAAATTTTATTGTGAAAAAGAATCCGAGAACTGTATCAAGCTGATGTTAACATGTTATTGCTATAATACCCGTGTTACCGTTTGATTATTTTTCTTCATGTCCCATTTTTCTGAATTTTTTGTTCCATCATACCTAAGTCAAACTTTTTTGGTTTGAATTTTATACTTAAGTACATGTGAACGTTTTCCAATTTTTTATTATTGGTAGCTCAAGCCAAAGCTTAAATTTGTATGTATAAGCTTGATACAGTTCTCGGATTCTTTTTCACAATAAAATTTGTGTAAATAGGAACTGTTATCATATTCAACTAAGCCACCTAATAAGTCGTGACAAACACAATACACATGAGTACTGATGATGAAAGGGTTGCGTCTTTCGAAAACAGCTGTTCTGCTCTGCTGTGTAAGTTGAATAACAAGAACTGATGTTGACTTGCCTTTGTGCCTTGGAATATTTATCATTCTTTCTGAGTTTTAAATTAAAATTTCGAACAATTAGCCTATAGAATCTTAATTCAATTTAACATAGCAATATAAAAATGTTCGTTAAAATTCTTACTACATAATATTATATATATTTAATTTACAAACAAACAAAAATCCGTTTCATGTACCCCAAAAAGTTCTAATTGTCCAACCTTAGAATCGTCTTTTAGATTTTGTTGGTTTTTAATACCAGTTTACTTCTTTCTGATATATAAAGTAGGTATAATTCATCATAAAAATCAAAAATAACAAATAATATGGCTGCTTTTATGAATCAGAAAATTTTGATTTTTCAACGCTGGATCCGAATTTATATTTTTTTGATACTAGTTTAATTTTTTTCTGAAATATCTAATATGTTGAATTCACTAAAAGCACAAAATTTGGAATTTATGTATGTACTATAATGCACGAAAAATATTTCGATTTTCCAACTCTGGAAGCGAATTTTTATTTTTTTACCAAAGCAATTCTTAGTGAGGTGTAACATAGTTTTACTTGAGAAAAAAATTTTAATTTTTAAACTTTTTGGTCACCTTCATGTACCATAAAATATTTCATTTGTCCAACCCTGGAGTCGAAATTTTGATTTTTTAAGATTTTAATACCAAATTTGTTCTTCCTGAATTATAAAACAGCTTTAATTAGCAAAAAAAAAAAAAAAAACAACGTCAGTTGCCTTTTTGATTACTTTTATGCAGAATAAATATTTCAATTTCCCAACCCTGGAATTGAAATTAAAATTTATTTTACCAATGCAACTCTTAATGAGGCATGAAATAGTTTTATTTACGAAAAACTTAATATTTGTAACCATTTAGGTAATTTTTATGTACCACAAAATATTGCAGTTATCCAACTCTGGAATCAAAATTTAAATTTTTTTTTAATTCTTGATACCAATTTTGTTTTTCCTGAAATAATAAATAGTTTTAATTATTAAAGAAACAACGTCAATTGCCTATTTGGTTACTTTTATGTATAAAACAAAACTTCTATTTCCCAACACTGGAAGCGAAATTTAAATTTTTTAAAATTTTCTTTATCAATGCAAATCTTTATGAGGTATAAAGTAGTTTTGTTTAAGAAAAACTCGAATTTCGCAACTATTTTGGATATTACATGTACTACAAAATATTGCATGTACAAAAAAAAATTAATTTTTCCACCCCTGGAAACGAAATTTTAATTTTTTTGTCAGTACAACGCTTCTTGAGGTATAAAGTAGTTTTAATTAAGAAAAATTGCAAATATTTTACAATTTTGGTAACTTTCATGTACCATAAAGTATTGCACTTGTCCATTCCTGAATTCGAAATTTTATTTTTGAATTTTTGATACCAATTTTGTTCTTCCTAAATTATAATACAGTTTTAGTTAGCAAAAAACAAAAAAACAACATCAGTTGTCTGTTTGATTACTTTTATGTATAAAAAGGATTCAATTTCCCACCCCTGGAAGCAAAATTTAAATTAAAATTTTTTTTTTTGCCAATACAAATCTTCATGACGTATAAAGAGGTTTTGTTAAAGAAAAACTTAAAATTTTTAACAACTTTAGTTACTACATGTACTACAAAATACGGAATAGGACGAAAAAAAAATGTTTAATTTCCCATCTCTGGGAAATTAAACATTTATTAGAGTATTGGCGCTCCCCAAAGCACAAAATAGGTTTAATTTACAAACATTAAAAAAAATAACTGATTTTTGGTATAAATTTTGCGTCGAGAAATAGGTGTAAGCTTCCCAGCTCTGGAACCATACTTCGGATCTTCTGAATTTCAATAGCACTCTATTTAAGTTCATTTCCAATTCAACGGTCCAAGAACGAAGTCTCTAGCTCTTCTGGGGGCTAGGAAAAACCGATTTCACGTACAGACGGACGGACAGACGGACATCGCTCAATCGTAATCGCTATTCATAAGGATCCAGAATATATATACTTTATGGGGCCCATGTGCATATCGAAGAAATTACACACGGAATGACAAACCGTTATATATCCTTTCACTTTTTTGTGAAATATATTAAAGTTTCACTTCCTGGGTTGGGAAGTTTAAAGTTTTTTTGGTACATGCAATATATTGTAGTACATGAAAGTGGTCAAAATGGTTTCTAACTTTAAGTTTTTCTTAAATAAAACTATTTTATGCCTCATTAAGAGTTTCATTGGTAAAAAAGTATTAAAATTGCGTTTCCAGGGTTGGGAAATGGAAATATTTATTCTGCATAAAAGTAACCAAAAAGGCAATTGACCTTGTTTCTTTTTGCTAATTAACACTGCTTTATATTTCAAGAAGAAAATTGGTATTAAAATCTTACAAAATCAAAATTTCGTCTCCAGGGTTAGGCAAATGAAATATTTTATGGTACATGAAAGTGACCAAAAAGTTTAAAAATTTTAATTTTTTTGTAAAACTATGTGTTTTTAGTGAATTAAACCTATTTTATATATCAGAAGAAATTAAATTATTATCACAAAATTAAAAATTCGGTTCCAGGGTTGGAAAATCGAAATTTTTTGGTACATACATTTGGTACCCACATAAATTCCCAATTTTGGTTTTTTTTAGTGAATTAAACATATTTTATACTTCGCTCAGAATTGCATTGGTATTTAAAATTTTTAAATTAAGAATTCGGTTTCAGGGTGGGAAAATCGACATTTCCTGATTCATTAAGGTAACCATATAACTTGCTATTTTTGATTTTTATGATGAATTATACCTACTTTATATATCAGGAAGATATATTCTTTTGGTTTTGAAAACCAAAAGAATCTAAAACACCATTCTACGGTTGGACAATTAGAACTTTTAAACGAAAAGAATTACATCTGTAAAGGGTATTTAAGATTCGGCACAGCCGAATATAGCACTTTTACTTGTTATATATAGTTTCTTACAGTGTATACATAACTGGCCTAACTTAATGTTTTTCAACCTTGAAAAATCATATTACTTACAATATATGTTATTTATTTTCTTTTGACATATGAAGCAAAACAATTTATTTGCTTTTTTATAATAAAATAGAGAACTAAATTCAATTATAGGAAGATATGGAAGTTTAATGTTCTTTATGAAAATTTAATATTGTTTTTTGTTTTTTCTTTAATATTTTTTAGGCTCTAATTATTTCAGTAACCACGCTGTAGTTGCAAAATAGTGCCACATTTGAAGCATTTGTTGTTATAAAACATTGTGGGAAAAATTTAAGTTTATTATTCTCTATGAACTTTATTATTACTTTTCCCCTTTTTTCACATTTTAAACTTGTGCACACATAAGAAGTCATATATGTATATGAAAATTTCTTTTTGCATAGATGGTGTTTTCTTCACATGACTACTGTATTTATAAAATTTTTATGCATGTTTTCCTATATTTCAGGGAAAGGCAAGTGCAGGGCACAGCGCCTTTTCATTTAAGCCCGAGTCAGATAGAACTTTTTCGCTTTGCGTGACGTTTCTAACTTTAACAGAAAAGCGCAAAGCAAAAGGTGTATGTCACAATAAAAACTTTGACGACACCCGTGAATTGTTTCTTTACTATAAAAAGTGGTTGATAATTTTGTTATTATACATATTTTTTTAATATTTATTGCATAAATTGTACATATATATTTAGCTTTTATTAAAACACATTCAGATATTTAATTTGGCAAAAGAAAAAAAAGATTCCCACTCATTGTCAAATCACGCAAAAAGATGAGAGTTGCCCAACTTTACGCTTAGCGTTACGTTAAAAGTACTTTATGTGACATGTTTCATATAGGTATGTATATTTCAAATTAAATGTCAAAACGAAACTATAACGCAACTCGAAGCAAAAGTTTTATCTGACACGGCCTTGACTCTTCTATTACGTACGTGTGTACACGCATTGTAGAGCTGTAAATAACTTTAATCAGTCTAGTTTCAGCATTCAAACAGCCAGATTGTGTTTATCGCATACTTTAAGAATCAGCATTGCCAGAAAAAAAACAAAGCGAGTCCGATCACAGGGGAGATGTGTAAACATCTTTATAAAAAAATGATTGCTGATTCTATTTTGTTTAAAAAGAAAGGCATCTTTTGTTGTTCCTACGTCTTTTGCTAAACGTTGCCATCCTCTTGACGATTGCGAGTTTTTCAAAGAGCTTAGCAATGATGTTTTAAATGTTTTAAAATGAGATTTTAAAGTTTTAATTGGGGAGAAGTGACGAAAGTTGATTGGCAAGACCGATTCGTAGTGAGAGCGCAGAGAGTATATAAGTAATACAATCGCAAAATGTATTAGTATAGGTTGCCTTTCCCTGCTATATTTACATCTTCTATCGGCAGACGACTAAGAGCATCCGCGTTTTGATTGGGTTTTCCTGGCTTAAACCGTATCTCAAAATCATATTATAAAATTTTTAGTCTTAAGCGGCCTAATCTACCTTCCTGATTCTTTAATTAGCTATGCCTTCTAAGGGTTTGTGATCTGTAAAAATTGTGAAATGTCTACCAAGTAAATAAGGTCTAAAAGTCTTCGACACCCATACGATGGCAAGAAACTCCTTCTCTATTGTAGAGCATCGTTTCTCAGTATCGCTTAGTACCCTGCTTGCAAAGTAAATAGGTAAATCACTACCAGGCTCCCCTTGAGAAAGAATAGCTCCTAGGGCTTCGTTGCTCGCATTTGTAGTAAGAATAAATGGTTTTGTGAAATCAGGATATTGCAAAAGAGGAGGGCTTGCCAATGCAGATTTTCTTAATAGCTTGTTAAGTGGTAGTGCTATTTGGTATAAACTTCCTATAGTAATTGAAAAGTCCCAAAAATGCTTGCAGTTCCTTAATATTTCTAGGAGGTGATATATCCTTTACTGCTTTTGTCTTATTTGGATCTGGTAATACCCCCTTTTCCAAGCATTAATGGCCCAAATAGACTACCTCCCTTTGGAGGAAGTGACATTTTTCTGGGTGTAGCTTGAGATTGTACCTTCTTAAATATCTAGCACGCGCTTATGCCGTAAATGATGGTCTGCTAAGTTTCTCCCATAGATCACTATATCGTCCAAGTATACAAAACAGTCAATTCCCTGTAGACCCTTCAATATCAAATTAATGATTCCTTAGGAAGTTGTTGGAGCTCCTGTTAAGCGAAATGTCATACGATTAAATTCAAAATGGCCCAAATTCGTACTAAACGCCGTTTTTTGTTGGTCACTTGGATCCATTAAAACCTGATGGTATCCACTCGTCAGATCAAGAGTAGAAAAATACCTTGGTATGGGAAAAACTTGTTTTATTGGAGCATCATTAAATTTTCTGAAATCAACCACTAAGCGCCGTTTTTTCTCTCCGTCCATTCCTGCATTTTTGGGTACTAGAAGAATTGGGGAATTCCATGGGGAAGTACTGGGCGAAACGATTCCGTCCTTCACCATTTGGTCTGCTTGCCCATTAATTTCATTTCTATGGACCTCAGGTAGTCTGTATTGCTTCGTATTTATTGGAGGCTGGCTAGGATCTGTTAGTATTTTGTGCCTAAGTACATTTGTGTATGTTAGACTGTCGCCGGGCTGTTGAAACACGTCCACGTACGATTTCAAAATATTCTCAATTGAAACTCGCTCTTCCAGGTTCACGTCTGAACTTAACGGTACTCTTTCCATACGTAATTTCCTTCTCGCCGTTTTATCTGCAGTACCTATTGTATTTATTGCTGTTGCTGCTTATATTCTGTAGATTTTAGAGTTCTCTTATTCCAATCTTATATATTCCTTGATATTTATTATAAATTCGTTGGTATTTAATACGGGCACCAATGCTGTTCCATCTTTGGCTGATGTTAGGTTTTCACCCACAAAAAACCCCAGGCAAAATTTCTAATTTATTAACAAAATCTCCCGCTTAGCCGTTGTAGCCAGTGCTGATATAACTTCCTGGGAACGCCTCTTTATAGATAAATTTTCCGCTTTATACGCCTGGTTGGTTTTCTCTGTTGTAATAAGGGTTAATGACGCTATCTCCGGCTTACTCATAAAAATTTTATGTTTTTGTTAACTTCGTCGGTAATGGTTCTATTCCATAATACGTCTCTACGGAGTAATCCATCTGCTGGAAGTCGGCTACCTTCCGGTGCTACATGCATCTGTAATGCAAGCGGTTTTATGCATATTGGGCGGTTATCGTTCCTTTAGTTGTAATGCTTCCCCCAAATGCTCCTGACAAGTCCTTTTGGTTGCTTACGTCTATCTGTACGTGCGGCGATAAAGCTCCTGCTTTTACTAAGGTGGTGTCTGATCCTGTATCCACTAGTAAGGACAAGTTTCTATCCAGTGCTTCGTTGCATGGGAAATTGGTAAATGCGTAATTTTTTTCTTTTATTCTGTTGTTACCCCTTTGTAACTTTTCTTTCTTTTGAGATTCGGATCTATAGTTGGGATACATTTTTTTCTCTATTGTCTTCTGGTGTGTAAGAGTGGATGATTTATTCTTCTGGTACAGCGTTTGGTTTCTACCTGCCCTGCGTCATCTGCAAATACACCTTCACCTCCTAATTTTTTTTTATGTTAATATTGCCATTATTATGTGTCAGCACTATGGGTTTTTCATTTGTAAGTATATATAATTTGCTAAAATTTTTCCACGAATTTTCGGCATTCCAGCCTGTTAGTTTTGGCTGGGCCGCAAAGAGTTTCCCAAATTTCTTGCTGGGCAATTCGTTTTTATATGTCCAACCTCGTTGCAGATATAGCATTTCGGCGCCTCATTTCTCACTTACCCTTGACGAACTTGATTCATATTGGCATTAGTTGCTCTTTGGGTTATGGGTTGTTGACCACTTTGCGAGTAATTGTGTGGTTGCCTCTGATCATTATTATTTCTTCTAGAATAGTTACAGTCAGATGCTTGTCAGCTTGTGCTCCGTAGCGTGTTTTGTCTTCGTACCTCGTTGCCAAAATACCTTTCCTGTGGTTTCCTGCAAAACTGGTTTTCCGCGTGTCCGTTCGTTCTGCATATCCTGCAAAATAATGCGTTTTCTACACTAAACTTCATTATGTCCCTTGATGTGACAGTAACCACACTTGTCCATTCTAGTACTTGTGTTCGATTTACATACTGACCCAGGTCCATGCCCATATCCTCCACAGTTTATACAATATGGTGTATTAAGTCTTTCTTCACAGTTTGATCTGTTATGGCCCTCTTGTTTACAGAAGCTGCATTGAGTCGTCAGGGTAATAGTGTTTATTGTAAATTGGTTTTCTCCAAAAAGATGATCAGCTTCCTCTTCTATTTCGGTTAATTTCTGTAATCCTTCGCTTTCCTGGCCAATAAACCTAGTCCTCAATGCCTGGATTCTAAGACCCTTAATAAAGCTTTTTCTTGCTAATCTTTTGAAGTCTTCGAATATTGTTCTTCTACTGCCTTCTTCTCTCCATTCATTTGTCACTCTACTCTACTTTAATAGAGCTTCAAGTCGACCACCAAATCTACTCGCTGACTTTTTAATTCCCTGTTTGCTCAAAATTATGAGTTCTCTTATCTGGTCTAGTGTTTTTCTATTTAAATATACCTTTTTTATCGAATCACACAGAGCATCTATGGTGCCAAATGTTTGTGGTGCTATTTGAACGTAAGCTGGTCCCATTAACCGCAATTTCAGGCATTCTATTATATCTGGTGCTGCGATACCGTTCTCTTCTGATTCTTCCTTGAATGAATCGAAAAACTTCCGAGGTTAAATCTGATCCCTCTGTGCCAAAAAATGTGGGGACTATATTGTTGACCACTTTCGTAATTATCAATATTGCAGGCATCTTGTATGCTTTTGTACGCGCACTACTAGACTTTCTTCCGGTTGTTGTAGGGGAAAATGGGAACATTCTGAGTAAATCTCGAGTTTCATTTCCTTTCCTTGTTTTTCATCTCTTCCTTCTTCAATATATTGTTTTTCACAACCAAACTTCTTGCCGTGGTCTACTTCTGCCACAAAGAATAATTACTTCTACCACTTCTGACCTCCACTTCGATTCCAAAGGCGTACCACAATGTGAATGCTTACGACTGTAACGTAGCTTATTTTTCCAGCTGAGGTATGACTCACTCGCTCCAGGTTCGTATCAAAGGTCTACTTCTTTTGAAAATAAAAACACGAATATTTTAGGTGGTGTATATATCCGAAACAAAATGTTTATTGAAACGAAACTTAACTACTTAGTTTATATTAACGCTAGTGGGTTAATTTGAAGTTATCGGGGAAGCGCTGGTTACTCTGTGACACTGCTCTGGTGCTTAGGCTGATAACACTCGACTTCGGTTCGAGCTTCTAATGGAGTAAGACAAGTAATATTAAGCTAATTCGGGTTTGTAATAGGCAAAACTACGAACTCAAGTGTATTCGGAGGCTTGACCTCGGCTACGGATTAGTATGATTACAGGAGTATTCGCAGGCTTGTAAACGTCGTGAGCTCGGCTACGAATTAGTACGATTACAAGAGTATTCGGAGGCTCGTAATTGGCAAAACTACGAACTCAACAGTATTCGGAGGCTTGAGCTCGGCTACGGATTAGTGCGATTACAAAAGCATTCGGAGGCTTGTAATCGGCAAAACTACGAACTCAAGAGTATTCGGAGGCCTGAGCGCTGCTACGGATTAGTACGATTACAAGAGTATTCGGAGGCTTGTAATCGACAAACTACGAACTCAAGAGTATTCGGATGCTTGAGCTCGGCTACGGGTTAGTACGATTACAACAGTATTTGGAGACTTGTAATCGGTAAAGCTGCGAACGACGAACTCAAGAGTATTCGGAGGCTTGAGCTCGGCTACGGATTAGTACGATTAAAAGAGTATTCGGAGGCCTGTAATCGGAAAACTACGAACGCAAGAGTATTCGGAGGCTTGAGCTCGGCTAGGGATTAGTACGAGTACAAGAATATTCGGAGGCTTGTAATCGGCAAAGCTACGAACTCAAGAGTATTCGGAGGTTTGAGCTGGGCTACTGATTAGTACGATTAGTTTGATTAAATATTAGTGCTTGACCAAGAATCGGTAAAGCTCTCGGACGACAATTCAAACATATTCTTCTTCTAAATATCGTTTGTACGATATCGTTAATTGCTCCCCGATTGTGTGCAAACCTTGTCTACTTATGATTGGTATCATATGAAGCCATTGAGAATTATTAGCAATTATGGTTTGTTTACCTACATTTGCTTGTTTGTTGTTATGTATGTGCGTGCATGTGTTTCCTTGTGTTCATTGCTTTGTGCTGGTTGTGCTATTAGCTAAGTGTTTTTATACCCTCCAAAAAAGAATTTGGAGGGTATATTCACTTTGTCATTCCGTTTGTAACGCATCGAAATATCCATCTCAGACCCTATAAAGTATATATATTCTTGATCAGTGATGAAATCTAAGACGAACTGAGCATGTCCGTCCGTCCGTCTGTGGAAATCACGATTCAGTCCAAACGAAAAAAGCTAGACTCTTGAAATTTGGCATAAATATATTTTAAAACTTAGAGCAGGTTAAGTTCGAAGATGGGCTAAATCGGGCAAGAGGGAAAAAAGTTCCCCTAAGAAGAACTAAACCAACCCAGAAAAAACAACATAATTTTTAAAGTTTTTTGGTTATTTTGTTAAGCAAATGATATATTTTTATGTCAAATACGGTCCAACGCCTTAAACTTGGAGCCATTAAATAAAATAAAAATATTTTTTTGACCCCGCCCACTTCAGTGGGCGTTATTATAGGCAAAAATAGCATAAAAATTTAACAAATTGTTTTACTTAAACCTACATTCCTTAAAAATAACACTTTTAAGCTTTAATGACTAAGCTGAGACGAAACCTGGTACTACTCTGCCCTACCTCCCCCCCACCTCTTCCTTTGCCCCCTAAATGACCCTACCAAAAAAAAAAATTTTTTTTAAATTTTGTATATAATCATCCCAAGCATTTATCTTTAGAGTTTTCTGACTGCCGATTTCTACCCTACCCCCCCCCCCCCCCCCCCTTCTTCCTTTCCCCCAAAATGACCCTACCAAAAACAAATGTTTTTTTAATTTTGTATATAATCATCCCAAGCATTTATCTTTAGAGTTTTATGACTGCCGATTTCTGCCCTACCCCCTCCTCCCCCTTTGCCCGCTAAATGACCCTATCAAAAAAAAGAAATTTTAATTTCCCAGAGCGACCCCGCCAAAATACAGTTTTTATAGCCTCCAAAGAGAATTGTGATGAAGTCTAAGACGTTCTAGCAATGCCCATACGTTCGTCTGCGGAAAACATGATATTGCATATTTTTGAACCCCGCCCCCTTTAGTGGGCGTTGACGTACGATATTATATAAAGGAATTCTGTCCCACCAAGTTAAACATTTCAAATTCACTTACTAAATATTTGGAGGGTATTTAAGACTCGACCCGGTCGAATATAACGTTTTTACTTGTTGTTCTTGTATATGCAGTATTGCTAAGCTATGTGTTTTATTGCCCGTACATACTACAAATACACTACACAGCATACTTTACTGGTGGTATTGGGTGGGGGTACTTCTAACCGCACGTTACAAGACCTTTAGATTATCTTGGTATTGGCTATTAGTGGTTTCTTTTAATTTTCATTTGTAGCTTCTGTCTACCACTTTTTGGAAATTAATGTTGCTTAACAACAAAAATTGTTCCTTTACCGGCTGCGCCAATTGTTGTGGTGTAAAATTGAATTGTAGTTATTTCTTTTTAACTGGAGGGTCCCGTGGGAATCGCAGGTGTTCTGTTTTTTATTTTCTTGTTACAACTCTCTTTTCTTTAACTTAAAATTAGCTATTTATACTCTCTTAAAATTAATTAATAAATAATTTCTTACGACTAAGCTTTTTGCTTAATGACCTAAATAATGTTAATAACATTGCACCATTTGCCAACGCAACAGTATTTGTGCACCATTTGTCAACGCAAACAGTTGAATGCGCTATCACTGCTGCGCTAACAAATTAGTGCAACATATGTATAAGTAGGAGAGATGCTCAAGTGTAATTCACAACACTCCATATAAAAAAATATTTTATTAATATATAATATTAGCAGATATGCTTGTAGTATATGTACATATGTATCGATTTAAATTAATTAATCTAGTATACAAAAAATTTATATATCATACAAATAAAGTTTCTAAACGTATCCAGTATAATCTACATTTACAATTTCTCCTTCAGTCGTTCAGCGATCATCAATCACAACAATATCTTCAGTGCTAGTGAATCTTGAATCCCAATATTATCTTCAGTGACTGGCTTATTCTGCGAGACATGTTTAACTTCAAGTTCACCTTCAATGACGGGACTATGTTCCATAACAGGCACATATTCAATGACATGTCCATCCTCCTTAACGAGATGTTCACCTTCAATGAAAGAGTTAACTTTAATATCATGTGGATTGACAGCGTCATCTTCAACAATAATGTCTTTATTGTCAGCCAAAAATCCTCCATTTGTATCATGTTGATGACCAGGCCGAGCTCTACGCGATAGTTCCGAAGTTGGAATTAAGGGATTTTTTGAGTTCCTCTCATCGATTTTCTCAACCTAATCGCAAAGGAATATATATTTATAAATATATTCATAGATGTATATATGTATATATATATATATATATATATATATATATATATATATATATATTAGGGGTAGTCTATTTTTGTAACACCTACTTTACATGGCATAACACGATGAGGAATAGTAAAAAACTGATAACTGCGTTTTTAGTTTTTCGATTTATTTCAAAAACTTCACGCAGAATTTAAATTGAAAAATTCATGTTATATGCGAAGAAGAAGAAGAGAAATTTTGATTTAGAAGCAATAAAACTAATTTAAGTACAAGACAAATACATTTTTATAGTAAATATACGTTTTAGTTCATTATTTAATTCATTTTTATATTATTTGATATAAACTTAAGATTTAAACTATATTCAGATTTACAAAAAGGGTAAATGTCCTGAATAACTTTGATGGCTCTTTCAGCGCAAATATTAGATCTTTTTAAATTCAGAATGGCAGAATCTTCCTTTACCCAGTGTTTTAGAAAACACTTATGCGCAGTTTCGAATTGCTTGACGGATTTTTCCAATATTTCAAAATCATTGTTATGAAAACGGTGATCCGAGAACCAAACATCATACCATGCACTGCATATGAATTGGCGAATTGGCAAAAGTTATATTCTGTGTTCCGGAAGTAGTATGAACGTTAAAATCGCTAGAATAGCTCTAGAATTCCATCGAGCGTTGCTGAGCGCTGGTAAAACTCTAAATTTTATGTATGGGAACTTGTTGCTTACTTCATAATATTTAAAATATTGCCCTAGTTCATATAAAAATTGCATGTCATCACGCCATTTAATAGATCTTAAGGTCAACTTTTCTTCGTTTTGTTTGTAGTTTTGTTTTAGGTTTTCGTAGTTCATAATCAATTCGGTAAATATGTCATAACTGATGTTTGGCGATGTCGACTTTCCACTTAGTAACTCATTCATCACATGCTTCAAAATTAAATCTAATACATGATGTTGGCATCCAATATACTGCGGTGGGGACAAATGTTTTTCCTTAAAACAATTCTCCAGTAAACGAACAACTCCATCTTTAACACCTGTATTAACGTTTGTTGTATCACTAACAATCATTTTTATGGAATTCCAAAGGTTAAATTTATCCAAGACATTCCTTATTCCTTAAAAAAGTTATAGAAAGTTAATTAATGCTCTAAAAATATATTATTAAATAGAAACCTTCAAAAATTGACAAACTTTTCCCGTTTTCAAGAACCATTGCCGCTACTCTTACTTCCTTAGTTTCATTTGTTAACACCACGGCCTGCACTTCTTTCTTCCCAAATTTCTTGCCGTCGAAATGAATACACCAAATGTCATCTCTTAAGGAATTCTTATAATTTTTTTCCAAGTTCAGCGCTGCTTTAATCATCGCTTTGTGAATACCTGCTTGTGTTGGTGTTGCTATATTTATTCCTTCTTTGGACAATTATTTGCATATTTTAGCTGCATTTTTGGTGCTTACAAGGGCTGTTGTTACCATTGTCACTGCTGCTTTTGTTGAACACTTCGCATTTCTTTTTTTTGGAAGAGGAGCTTTATATTCACCAACAGGTGGAGAATGTGATTGCTGGACAGTTTCAGCTGATGATGTTGACGTGTTGAGCGCCACTTTATTTAAACACGAGGTGCTTTGAACATTTTTTCTTGAAAGGGCAGCTTTGGAGGGATGCACATTAACTGTTTTAGCTGTCGTGTACCCAACTTCTCCATTTGTAGTTGTTTGGAGTTCATACAACTTTTTGTCCTCAGTTCCTAGCCAGACACCATTTAAATCAGTTATATCACATAACTTGTTGAACGTCATTGTAACATTTCAGCCATCCGGGAATTTTAAAAATGTTGAATAATCATTTAAAACTTTTGTTATCTTCCGTTCTGCAGCTATACGTGTTATGCTCGGAAAGTTTAGTTTCGACCACAATACAATCATTTCGTTTGTAATAATCTGACATCTTTTCTTTTTAAATTTCTCCGTTTTAGCTAATTCATTATACCTTCCTATAATCACGGTCTGTTTTGGAATCTTACACAATTCACTCAAGGGTTTTTCAATGTTATTGATTTCTCTTCTCTTATTCTTAGATTTTTCAAATGTTATTAAATTGTTTTCCCATTTTTTTGAATTTTTTAAAACTTCAGCACCACTTTTTTTAAAAGACATTGCTAATTAAAAAATACACTTTCACTCAAGCCGCCACGCACTGAATGAGAGATCGACAGCTAAATAAAATCTACTGGCGCGACGCTTATACGAAGTTTCAATCATTCATAAAGCATTTACTCAAATTTACCGTTATGTACTTTTGTAATATGCAAAAATACGATGAATAACAGAAGAAGAGCAAAACAAAACAGACACAAAGAAAAGAACATAATCTCATATGGTGTTTTTTCTTGGCATATGTATGAAATTTGCATACGAATTTTCAATTTAAATTCTGCGTGAAGTTTTTGAAATAAATCGAAAAACTAAAAACGCAGTTATCATTTTTTACTATTCCTCATCGTGTTATGCCATGTAAATTTTTTTTTTCAAAAAATGCAAAAAGTTGTACCCTAATATATATATATATATATATATATATATATATATATATATATATATATATATATATATGTATATATATATATATGTATATATATATATATATATATATATATATATATATGTATATATATATATATATATATATATATATATATGTATGTATATAAAATATAATATACTGAATTTCTTTATACCAAATACATATTTTAGTTTCCATATAATATTTTTAAAATAAGCAGTGAAAAAGCATTTCATATTTTTTATGAATAAGACCGATAACACAACCAAACGATATATAACTTTTTTCCCCCTTCAAAAGTTCATACAATTTTTTTATAAATCTCGGCATATTAAAGCAAACTAAATCATCGGTTTTTTCTATCACGTCACAATTTTTTATGATACCACCTAATCCTCGAATCCAGCATACCCACACTGAGCAAGAAAACTAGAGTTGTACGGCTCCTGAATGAATTAATTCAATTGAATCATTCATTCAATTGAGCGAGGTGAATCATTCACTTTACTGAGCGTTTTCAGCTCAGTTCTTTCACTTCTATCAGTTCTTTCAGTAGCTATTTTCAATGTGTGTATGTCAAAATCTATATGAGAAAAAAGAATTAATTCACTCATATGTGCAGATACACAATTGGTGTGATGCGTTATATTAATAGAGTTGCCAGATGAAAAATTTGTTAACAGCACTGCCATGACACATATTTCAGTACTTATTAACTAGATGCACTATTTAAATGTATTTATTTTAAAGCAGTGGTGTTCAGCCCATACAACAATTGTTTAAAAAATTTACACACATTTGTTATGCTCTTATAAAAATTTTCATTCAGTCGTCGTTGAGCAAGCGATGAGAACACATGCGGATGGTTGTTGTCATTTTATTTCAGAAATTTATTAAGCATTGTTGTTGCTTCTTGTTGGACGAAGCATAGCAAACACAAGCGATTCAATTACAATTGAACATAAAAATTAAACTCGAAATTGAATAAAAGCATACACGTTCACGGAATGAAATGTGAAAAGTATTTTATGATAAATGATGCTTTTCATAACATTCAAGTTTTAATCTTACATAAAAAACTGGTTTAAATAGATTTATTTTTGTTTTCTTCTCAATATAACTGTTTTATTTTTTGATATTGATAACTGCTATTTACGGTCCCCGATATTTTTTTCTTAAAATTAAAATTACATTCTCTTAATAAGTTGTTTATATATGGCAAAAACTCTGTCTGTTTTTCTTATTTTAAGCGTTTGACATTATGTTTGCTGGGCAAAATCTCTCACCAATACATCTTCACTTTTATTTTTGAGCACCACTGTTTTAAAATCACAAATCGGATTGATTTCTATTATTATGGTAAAGCTAACGATCATTTAAATATTTATCCCAATTTATCATTTTTATATACGCGCAATTATTACTTATGTTGAATTAATGTGTTTTATATTACATATTAACGAAAACATAAAAAGGCATAAGTGGTTGTTGTATTAGCTAGTCTGATTCTTTCATTTTCTTTCATGACATCTACATATCATGAATTATGACTGAGCTAAAGAATCAACTGAGCTAGTGAATGAACGGAATGAATTAATTCAGTATAGCGAGTGGAGCGGAAAAGAGCTCTCACTCAAAAGAGCTGTTTTGTACAACTCTAACCCCCAGTTTTTGACTTCGTATTTAAGTACAAAATTAGTTAATTTTTCCATAAACTAAAGTTGTGTTTAAATCCACTTTCAGTTTTTCAGTCTAAAATTAATTTTGGTATTTAATTGTGATAAAAGTATGGTAGCACAAATAAATAGTAAGAAAAATACTGAAAATGATCCAATACAAGAACATTTTACCGAAGTTTTGTTCCAATGAACGGTTGCTGTACCAATTTTCAGGTTGTTGAATGTAAACAAACAATGAAAAACACATGGTTGTATGAAAAACTTAAATTGAATTTAAATGTACAATGTGGGCCATTTAAATCTTATTTAAATTCGAAGTGAAAAACAAAATTTTGTATTTAAATACACTTTAAGTTTAAATAGTACTTAATTTTGAAGTTAAAAACTGGGCATAAAGAAAACATCATCGGCTAACTTACAAACTTTGTTTTAAATCTTAATGAAGAAATTAACACATTTGTGAAGAGCCATTTTAAGTGAATTTTAATATGATTTTAATCACAGCAAACAACGACCAATGATATAAATGACATCTGTTATTATGTACATTTAAGCGGGCTGTTTATTTAACAGTAAAAATATTGCAAATAGGAAATATTAATTAAAAGTGTAAAATAATATATGGACTTGATATGGAAAAACTCAGGATGCATTATTTTTATAGCTTCAAACTGATTAAGACACGTTTAGAGCGAAAAATATATACAAAAACCTGTGTTATTACCAAGTGATTTTTGTGACTTTCAGTGTTTTCACTAAATTAATTATAAAGTCTACAGTAGTTAGGCGATTTTCATAATATTTAACTTATTTTATTCCTTTGGTCAAAATTTCAATAAAAGTTTGAAATGTGTATGAATTTTTATTTTTAATTTTTGCGAAAAAAACTTGATTTTTGAACAACTTAGAAACTTGATTTATAGAAACATATTAACCTTAGGTTATAACAAGCAAATATTTAATACAGCAAACATCAGCAAAGATTTTGTCATATGTTGATTTAAAATATAAGAATAACATGAAGTCATGACTGACGATATGTTTTCCATTTTAGTAAAAAAACTTACCTTTGAGTTTTTTAAAATGCTTAAATAACGTCGGAAAAAGTTCTGTATCTTCAAAGCTGCAAATTCCTCTTTCACTTCATCAGCTTCTTTTTCTAACGTTATAGGTATGGTGGGTTTTACTGGCTTATCCACAAACAAAGATTTTCTTAATAGAAAGCCGCGGAAGCGAGCCTGAAATTTGATAACAAATAAACTCTGTCTCATTGAAAAATAGAACAAACCGCGGGAATGTATAAATATGTATATTTTGAAAATTATTTGTATTATTTAAATTATTTGTAAGTTTTAAGTTATTCGTTAGACTTAACTGCAGTACTTGAATATTTTGTTACCATTATACAGGGTGTTTTTTTTAAAGGTATAGAACTTCGAATTGAAATAAAACACAGAAAATCATTTTAATGTCCATCAATTTGGCTTTATTGGAAGGATAATTTTATGCCATTAATGTTTAAATATGATTTCGGGCATGTGGCCGCCGCGGCTGGCTGGAATAAAGCCAATTCTTCAGGTCCAATTTTCAACCACTTTTTCGAGCATATGGGGCCGTATGTTGGCAATAGCGCCACGAATGTTGGCTTCCAAGTCCCCTAACGTTTCTGGTTTGTTGGCGTAGACGAGCGACTTCACATATCCCCAAAGAAAATAATCCAATGGTGTCAAATCACACGATCTTGGTGGCCAATTGACAGGTCCATTCCGCGAAATTATGCGCTCATCGAATGTTTCCTTCAATAAATCGATTGTGACGTGCGCTGTGTGGCATGTAGCGCCGTCTTGTTGGAACCACAACTCATCCACATTCATTTGCGCAAAATCTTCCATAAAGTTGATGGACAAAGCTCCAATTGCTGTGCACGGTGGCGAATCGATTCATTCGGGTCCTCTTCAACACTTTGCTCTACAGCGGCAATTGTTTCTTCGGTGCGCACTGTTCGACGTCTCTGCGGATGCGTATTATCACATAGAGTAAACGTAGTGCGAAAACGATCCATGGTTAACCGAATTAATTGCTCTGATGGACGATTATGTCGACCATAAAATGGACGGAGCTTGCGGTAAACTTCGCGAACTGAACCATTACTTTCGAAATAAATTTGCACGATTTGCAAGCGTTGTTCTTTTGTCAACCTGTTCATGATGAAATGGCAAACCAAACTAAATATTAATCACTTGACAGCTGACAAAATGGCCGCCAGTTAAAAAAGTGATGCCAACTTAAAGTTCTATACCTCAATAAAAAACACCCAATACATACAACAGAATGGATCAGAATTGATTTCGAAGCCACTACGAAATAGCCACCAGGAATATCAATTATTTAATGAAATATAATATGAGAATTTAATATTTCTTAAATTCATTTGTTTGATTAAGTTATTAACACACAGTTGATGAAAGTTTAACGAAAATTCAAATACTTCAGATTTTTACTATCGCTACAACCAGTTACTAAACGTGATAATTTTACGTCATTTTGATTTATTTTTTGTTAAAATACAGCAAAGGACTGAGATTTTCTTCATCCTTAACTACTCGTATGTTTTGAAAAATAGTTTAAAATGCGATTACATCAAAGAGAATTCGTTTAATGCATAAATTTTTGTGAGAAATATAATTTTTTACCAAAGAAAGACATTCTTTATGTTTTTAAATAAAAGAAATTTGACTTCGAAAATGTATTTCTAAATAATTTACATACAATTACTCGAAATTAAAATGCTTACTTCCTTTTTGAAATATTTTCAACAGAGAAAAATAGCAAATGATAAATAATGGAATAAGGTATGGTGATCCAAGGAAATTATGTTAGCTTCATAGTTAAATTATTTTTCAAAGAAAAAATAAAAGGTCAGATGAAACATTTAAAAGTTTTATTTTCCGTCTAAGTAAAACATTTTTAAAAATAGTGTTTTATTTCTTTCAGAAAAGGTTTTTTTATTTTGAGGAATTTTATTTTTCCGTCTTAAATCAAAATAATTATTGTGTGAAGATTTTTTACCTCATAAATCACCCATAAAAATTTGTATTCATAAAAGGACAATAACAGTTCTATAGCTGTTGAACGTTTTCAGTGAATTTATGTTGATTTATTTGGTTGTCATTTTAGTGATGCTTTATACCACTGAGTGATTAACCTGGTAGTCAGTAATATTTATAACATTTCATATATACATATAGTTAAACATTAAAAACTATGTATAAGAACTCTTTTTAGTTCTCAAACAATTTTAAGTAACAATTAATATGGGAAATGTTTCCAATTATCTCTTTTAGTAGTACACGGTAACAAAGATAGTAGAATAATGTGATTGTTTATATCTACTATATTTCGGCAGCTTTTTATATGGTGTTCACATATACAGCAATATTCAAATTATAACAATTAAAGCCATTATTGAGACTAAATTTTTATATAAAAATTACAATTAACTTATTGGCAATAAAGAGATACATAATTGGTTTAATGATGAATAAAAATTTTAATGCAACACCGTCAGAATTGTGTTCAGTAAAAAGCTTCTACAAAAGTCCATTAGGAGTTGCATTGCTAAAAAAAAAATTAAATTTCGCTTGCAGGGTTGGGAAATTGAAATTTTTTTAAACATAAAAGTCACCAAAAAAGCAATTGACGGTGTTGTTTTTGCCAATTAAAACTATTTTATAATTCAGGAAAAACAAAATTGGTATCAACAATTTAAAACAAATCAAAATTTCGATTCA